>JANHGO010002870.1:0-28637 GCA_024606505.1 Aquila spilogaster
TGGTGAGCAATTGCACTGCGCATCATTTGTACATTCCAATCCTTTTATTATTACTGTTGTCATTTTATTAGTGTTATTATTATCATCATTAGTTTCTTCTTTTCTGTTCTATTAAACTGTTCTTATCTCAAACCACGGGTTTTGCTTCTTTTCCTGATTTTCTCCCCCATCCCACTGGGTGGGGGGAAGTGAGTGAGCGGCTGCATGGTGCTTAGTTGCTGGCTGGGGTTAAACCACGACAATATTCATATAAACATATGCATGTATCTATTTAAATATTTTATCAGTTCTACCCTGGTGAACCTTCTAGTAGTCTTCTTTGTTAACACTGCTTTTTTTGAGGACTTGCATGATTCCCTTTTTACTCCATGAATTTATGATATGCTTTCCCATACCTCATGTTCCTGTAGTAATATTACGTGGAAAAGTTTTTCCTCAGCGGAATGTAGTTTGTCCATCTTTGCTCTTCTTTTTTTCTGTTTTAAAACCACCTAGTAGAAAAATTAGTAGAGATAATGATTTCTATTTTCTTTAACTGGACTTTCCCCACAAATCCTTGTATTGCAGATCTCAGCTGAAGTCATGCAAATCTTTAGCCTGCTGCACCTGGAGATAGTCCCATAAGGCTTAAAAAACTATTCAACACATAAACATTAATACACAGTCATACTTTGGGAAGTTTGAAACCTATTTTAGGTCTTCTTGCTAAGTGATCAGGTATATGATGAAAAATCATAAAGGAAAAGATTAGATTCCTCTGCTGAAGATTGCCATAATATATTTGCAATATTTTCTATTTAAGCTTACTCCTGTTCTGCATCTGTAGTGCCATCTTTTGCTTTAACAGAAGAAAACCAGGATCAAGTTTATTCTTTGCCTCTTTCCTGTGCTGGAAGATTTAGCATTGACATATGTCAAAGGGATTTGTTTTATTTGTGCTGACTAGGCATGTTTTTTTTCCACAATGTAACAATTTAATAGAGTTTCTTGTGATTGAAATGTTAATGAGTATTTGTAAAGCCCATACATTTCTTTTTGTAATGAAAAAGGGTAGTGAGAGCCTAATATAGCACATGGTCTGTGTGGAACGAGTAGTGGAAGAATACAGCAAGTTAGCTGGCTTGATTGAAAAATAGTGCTGTTCAGTCATTCAGTTCTTTGCCTTTAGGGCATTTGGTCCATAGTATTGGTAGCTTAATACTAGTATCAAAGGCTTTAAGCCTGATAAGACCCTAGGTTGCAAAAAAAAAGTCAAGTTTGGAATACTGTGCTAAAGAAGAGAATGCATACCATCTCCTAAATCTTTGGCAGTGATTGCTTCTCCTGTTTAAGGACTGAGAAACCTTGTGGAGATTTTAAAATCCTAGAGAAACAGTGGCACAGTGAAAAACAGTTCCCAGTTGTTGCTGGATTTTTATTGGTTTTTTGGCTGACTGGAAATAAATTTGAATTTACATTCCCTGGGAAGGACTTAACAGCATCAACAGCAATTGTACTTATTTAAAAACAAAGTGGAAAAAATAAATTTCTGAATTTTTCAAGGAGTTTGGAAAAGTCAACATGACATTTTGTTTCATTCTATAAAACATTTCCAAGGCTTACCAAGTAAGGAACTGGGCAGCTGGAAGAGTGGGAGCTCCCAGGGATGCTGAGGCCATGGGCTCCAAGCAGTCTGCCTAGCAGCCCTCCTGTGGCTTTCACATCCGGATGCCTGGGGAGCCCAGAAGCCCAGATTTTAAGGAGCTGGGAGCCTGGGACATAGATCTCCTAGGAAGAAATATGCTGGAAGCCCAAGCTAGGCCTCCCAACGTGCCTTTCCAACCTCAGGGTACTGGAGAGCTGTAAACTCAGGAGATCCCATGGTCCTGAGAGGTCAAAAGACACAATTTCCAGACTCTCAGACCAGACAGTTGAGGAAACAGGCACCGGGAGAGCTGGCATGCTGCTGTGCGATGAGAATCTGAAAAATGTTCTGCTTTTGATGAATCGTCATTTGCTGACAGAAAAGTACTCTTTGGAAAATTTCTGAACAGCTATAACTCTTCTGTTGATGTTGTCCTTTAAGATAATTTTATTTTGACATATAAAAGCTAAAAGCTGAGCCTGTGTTGATTTTGGTCTGAACGTTGCAAACTAAAACAGAGAAAGATTGGGAAACCTCATCAAAGAATGCATTTCTGCCCTGACCTTGTGTATACATCTCCCAACCAAAATCAGTTATGAGTTTAGCATTTAATGATATTAGCACTACACTAACAATGGGAGATACCTCTGCTGTGTATCAGTAAGGGTGAGATGGGAGGAAGGAGACCTATGCTCACTTCATGAGAGATGTGAAGAGTTGCTCATATTCCATTGCTTCAGTTACTATTTTTGGTAACCACATGCTTAACTGTAGTTGAGCATTACGCTAATGAGACTGCTTACACCAGATTTAAGCAAGTATACTGTGTTTTCAGGTTTAAGGCTTAAAGGGGTATCCCCGTTTCAGCATCTATGGGCTGGAAATGTTAATTACCAATTATGTTCCTTGCAAGAAAGCAGGTTGTGTCAAGCCACGTTCCAGAAGTGCTTTGAGATATTTTTATGGGACATTATCATCTATTTTACTTCATCCCCACTGTTGCACTGTCTTGCACAGAAAACTTGCGTGAACTCATTTTAGCCATGATCTTCATTTGTAATGAAAAGTACCTGTACATATAGTACAGGCCTCTACTTGGCCCATTCATGTCTAGTGGTCATTCATTTTAATTCTGGGCTGTGGAGTCACTATGCTTTATTTATTCTTTTGGCCTCTGGTATTTTTGCTGCTCCAGCTTATTTTTTATTTTTATTATTTTTAAGCCTCCAGTGGACTGGAATACAAACTCTGCAAATTCATCAGGTTATAATGGATGGCCAAGAATGATTAATGTCATGTGTTAGTTTTGGAGTGGTTTTGGATGTAGATATACTGCAGACTGTGGTGTTTTGTGGAATTTTAGATTGAAGTGCAGCCTGTCTGTGTCCTCCATATATTGTTTGATGGTTGCAGCTGATTAATCACATCTATTGCAGCTGTCACATTAGGGGAATTTGAACAAATCATGGACTTTTTCCTTTTTTCCCCTTTTTGTAGTGCTACAGCACAAAAATGTTTTTTGAACAAAATGTTCATTCTGTCCTTTACGTGTCTTTGAAAGGTAAGGTTAATTGACTGTGTTTGCTATTAGTACATTTCAAGTTGGACAAGCCTAATAGCTAAGCTTATTCGGTAGGCTTTAACTATTCTATTAAGGGCAAAACCTGCAATGCTTATTTCCTTCAGGGTCCTTATTGAACTTTACGGAGATATTGATGCAACTGAAGGAATTATATCAGTTTTTTAGGCAGAACAGGGGGTAGAAATGGTTTTGGCTGAAGGACAGTGTGCAAGCTGCGGGTTCCCATTTTGGTATTTCCTAAATCTTCTTTTCTTTCTCTCTTACTGTATATATTAGATGTGATTGTTTTTCCTTTTCCAGAGTCATTACTGCTACTTCTTTGCCTGGTAAATGTTTATGTGGAGCCACAAGTGAATGCTTTTTACTGTAGTTAGATACTATTGTCCTTGAGGCAGGCAGGCATGTTCTGTGTGTCATTCATTGCTTATCAGGGCAGAAGAACAGACAGTGGAGGAACTTACTGCTTTTGTAGAACAAAGAAAAAATATGGGTCAAAATTTCCGTATGTTTGCTCCTTCTCATAATTTCCTATTTCCGTATTTAAACACCTTAACACTAGTGATCTTTTTCAGAGATATCGGGTCCTTCAGCCTCTGTTGGCACCTGTGGTACAATGGAGAGCTCAAAAATATCTCACACTAGCCTACTTTTATGTGTAGGGTTTAGGAACCCAATTTTAGACACATTTTTAAAACTCTGAGCCCATGATATCAGTACTTCAGGAGAATTATTATTGTAGGGTAGAGATTAAGAATTTTGTCAAACTAGTTTTTCTGGTATATCAAGTCAAATTTTTGTTTGTTTCTCTGTATGTATTTACTATTTCTGACTCTGACAGTGCATTGCTTTGGAACACAACTCGGGCTTTTTCTCATGATCCATTCTCCCTATTTGCTATAAACAGTATAAATGATAAGACAAACATAGAGTTTTTGAAGTCTTGTCTAGTGGCCCCTAGTTGTAGATATTTTAAAATCCTGGAAAAGAATGTATTGTAAAAGAAGAGCTTAAAGGGCATTTGCAGTCCTGTAATAAGGAAGGTCTTGAGTTTTTTCTAGGATTAGTGGCTTTATATGGATGTATCCAGAACTGTAGGGTGACATACTGCTTAATGTTCACATGGCTGTCAATGTGAACACATGCAAAAGGAAGGGAAAAAAAAATATTAGCAATTAAAAGAACAAACTCTTTACATCCAGTGAAGGTTTTTATGATTACTATCATTTTTTCATATATCCAGTTTTCACATTATATAAATTAACTAAAAAGACCTATTCTGGAGTAAAATTAAGCATAGTTTTGCAGCATAGTCTTGCAGTACCAAATCTTGTCTAATGTATATATGTAAATCACATAGGTTATTGTTAATTTGCAGAAGAAAACATAAAAAAAACTTTTTTGATTTGAGATATTTTTGTGTTATCTTCTGGGAGATATTTTTTGTCCAAGTGGGAGGCACTTGAGTTTACCACCTTATGTGTCTGGTAATGTATTTCAAAGTGTCCTTTGAATCTACATACATAATTACTTGCTTGAGCAAGCCCTTGTATTTCTGCATTTCTCTGACGATTATCTGTCCATGCATAGACACCTTCTTATCTTGAATCCCAAGATCCTTGTTGTTCCATGAGCATGCTATAAGCACAATCTGCATAGTGAACAGATTTAATTTTCTTTCCTACCCTCGGGACATCTCTGCATTCCTAGTCCGTTCCTTGAATAATATATTAAGATCTTTTTGACATAGCCTGTTACTCCCATAATCCCATTCTATTTTTGGACCTCAGCATTGCTAAAGTTTAAGCAGAGTCATCACAAGTAACATCAGCAGCATGTGGTATATATTGTTCTAAATTCAAGTGAAATCACATTTTAAAAATATTTTCCTTAGCCATTTTAGGTATTTCTATTTTAAAAACAAAAGGTGATAGATTATATTATAACTGGACATGAAATGTCCTTCTTATAGAGTTTGGCTTTATATTCTCTTTATTTAAATCAATCATTTTGAAAAGAATGATGAATGGTAGGGGTCATATTTACCGATCTACCAGAGATTTTTTAACAACTTTGGCTTCAGTTAAGATGTGTGAAATTAAATTTTAATGGCTTTTTAGATTCAAAGGGATATTGGAAAAGAACAGATTATTTGTACTGGAAGAGCTTTACTCCTGGTTTCTGGGAAACAACCCCTCACCAATGCTTTCCAACCCTGGATAAATCCTTTTTTTTTTTTCTTGCCTGTTTTATTAACTACCTCCTACACATTAATAATTGCCTATGTTTTTCTACAACCTGTGTGTTATATAAAGGCACAGGCTTTGCATAATTTAAGGCTTCCTTAAGGCTCAACATTTTTAAGGGAAGTATTTCTTAGATGCCAACATCCAAATGTAAGCATGGTTGTGAAGAGAAATTATCATGTTGTATAGGATGCTCAACCTTTTAGCTAGTTATTGCTAAGCATCCAGACTTGAACATATTGCCTAGAATACATTCAAGTTGATAGGAATATGCAGTCACGAGCAAACCTTTGGAAAGATTGGTTGGAATGATTATGATTTTGAATGTCCTGTTTGACAAACACCGGAGGTCCTTGATTTTCAGAAATTGCATTCTATGAGAACCAGGCTTCTCTAAAAGTTTTTCAAAAGGGCATGCAATGTCCCTCATCAGCATTGAAATTATTGGCTGTTGGTTTTAGCTGAGAATTATTTTAAACTATCAATTATAAATGCAAATCAGTACCATGATATTGTGAAGATAGTATTTATTTCCATAAAGACAAATGACATATTTTGCATCTGCTCTTACAAATGAAATCCAACTCTCCTTTTGCATTCACTTTGAAAACCACACTTTCTCTCTACATAAGAAGTGTTTGTAATCAAGGTAAAAGACAAAGAAAGAACATCATTAGTCAGAGTCTAAGGTATCAAGATCAGCAAATTATATCCAAAGAAAGAACCTAACTGATTTGATTTCTTTGATCAGTTTATTGTGGTTTGGTCTGTTGAAAATCATTTAGAGTTTCATAAAGTCAGAAAAATTAGCTGAATTGACTAAAAGCCTATGGGTATTTTTACGGTTTTGTGTGTGTATATCAACTTGGGAATGAAAAAAAAAAAGGCAACTGGTTTATTGCCTTATTGTCATTAAACGCTGGATTTTTAACATGTTAGAAGACTAGAAGGTCAATGCTTAGTTAAGATCCCAAAGATTAGCAGTGAGAAGTGTAAGTTACATTTTTCAGCTTTCTGCACAATGTAGTTGGAGTCAATTGCCAGTGGCCTGGCCTCATCCCTTTGGGATTTTTGATCTATTTCCAAACCCACTGCACAGCCTCCCAGTCTTTGAACTATACCAGGCCCCAGACAATATTAACTCCTACTTCTGAGCAGCGAAGTTGATAATGTATAAGAACATCCTGCAGCCTCCAGATAAACAATACCTCATAAGTCCTAAAAAGAGGGATACATCGTGATGACTGACTTAAGGAAAAATACAATAGAGCATTAAATAAAACAGGAATTGCTGGAAACTCTCCGTGTGTTTAAATTCTAAAGCCCGTTATACCTTACAGAAATGACAGCATAGATTGGAATTACTCTCTGTAAACTCAGGGCTCTTGTTTATCCTTTAAACGCAAGTGATGTGACCAAAGAAGGATTAAACATGTCTTTATTTCTGTTACTGTTTCAGATGTTTTGGACTGAATTATCTTTTGGCAACACTGAGAGTTATTAGGACTCTTTGGTCTCATTTACTTGATGACTGGCTTAGTACATAACTTTGTTCTTTTCTTTCTCTGTGTGCTTCTTATTAAGTTGTCAACAACAAAACTCTAGGAGATATCTGAAGGCAAGGACTTTTTTATTGTCCACATAACATTTCAGGGGAAAAGAAAGTTATACCTTTGTTTATGATTCATCTTTGTTTTCCCATGATTGGCATTAAAAAACCCTGCAATTTGAGAAAGAAAAAATGAGAAAAGTCTAGGCTTCATGTTGTTATTCAATACCAAAATTACCAGGGTTTAAATTAATGCATGAGCATCTTTAGGCTGGAACTGGTTGGGAATTTCTTGTTAAAACTCCATAACTTTTCATGGAGATATATACGTGTAGATGAAGTCTTCATGGAGAAGATTTCTGGATCAAATGAGAACAAGAAAGATGACACAAGCTGTTACCATAACATATTCAGTAGGCTAGTGACCTGAACGATGTAGACCCTGGGATACTTCAGTGTAAGTCTCTCCTTCCCTCACTGAAAATGCATAGGCACACTCTTGCCTCTTATTGTTTCTTAATTTTTTTCTGTTTCTTTTTATTTTTCTCCCCCCCCCCGCCTTTTTTTTTCTCATAAAGTTTGGAAATATCACAATGTACATCTCAGTCATGGTTACCATGCCATTAACCTGATTTTTCCTCTCATGATATTTCCTTCTCAGCCTGACTAATTAGCCTGAGTGAAACATTCCTCTAACGGGGATACACCACTTTCATTAATCATCCTGACTCCTCCAGCAGCAGCTGGGTTGCCTGTCTGTCAGTACCCCATCCAGTGCAGTCATGCCCTGGAAGTCCAGTGCCTTTTCCAGCTCTGGACATCTCCTGGCCCTTTCCTGCTGTGTGCAGGTGATGCAAGGCAGGTTCTGGTCACTGCGTCAAGATATTTCAAAGGCATTTGGATGTTCATTTCTTGTTGTTGACGTTGTCATTGTCATACTTGAGATCCATGTGTTTTGTAGTCTGGGTCAAGCTGCTTTCACAGGAAAACCTTCCAGCATCTATGCTGCCTGGCCAGAGGTAGCAATCAAGAGCTTGTACAGCCATATCCTTCTTCCCTAACCTGGGTCAGGTTAAGCCCAAAGTGAAGTTGTCAAACGCTATTGGTGAAGTCATCCTTTGCCGTCATCTAATGTTAGGGAAGGCAATGCCCTGGCAATGACTCAGGTGTAAATCATGTGGATGTGTTTGAACATCGGGGCGGTTTCATTTTGTTGACATCAGGGAGAAGAGTTTGGCAGTGTGGTACAGTACGTAGCTCCTGCCTGTTTGCTCTGCACCTATGCCGCGGGGGGGATCCCTCCAGCACACAGGCAAAGGGCACAGCACTTTAAAGAGATGTGATACAGTCCCCTCTGCCCCCCATCCTCCCTCCCATACCCCAGCAGCTCAGGATACTGCTCTCCTGCTGCCAAAACAATAGCTCTGGTGTTTAAAGTTGAAGTCTGTTTTTATGCTCAGAGGTAAGAGAATGAGCAAATATTGCTGTGGGTGAAAAATTCCTTCTGTCCCCCCAGCTTTATCTTGAACTCACAGTTGGGGGATCAGTCTACCTGAGATGTAGATGACATATAATTGTATTAGGATTGCCATCCTTTGTGCTATGCTAACTTGTTTTTGGGTTTTGGCTTCCTACCACCTTTTTCTTCTATTGAGACTTTTTTTCTGTTTCAGGATCGGGTAAGAATACATTGCAGATATTTAATCCTAGAAATAGACATGTTAACATCTCTCTAATAAAACTGACACAATGGATGTAGTGTAGTACTTCAGGATTTACATAATGGCTTGGTTCTTTAAATGTCTTTTCTGCATTTCCTAGTAAGTACAACTTCAGGGCCTGACCACAATACTTTTCCTCTGAGATGCGGTAGCACTTTACTATTCAGTTGGTAGGCTTTGCACACCCTGCAAGGTCTGTCCTCTTCAGTAAGAGAGCCTGTACTGTGAATATCTCTTCATGAATAAACCCAGCTATGTCATGAAGTGCTGTTTTCCACTGTGCTTCTTGTACAGTACTCTGCTTCGTTCTGTTGTGGATAAAATAAGTTAGAGACTAAGTCTCCACCTAAATCTTCTTCACCCTCAATGCACCCTTTTCAATTGGAAACAAATTTAAAGATTCTGTAATGCAAGTGTTTGGGCAAAGCTGACATCCCAGGAAAAGGTAAGATCTGCTTCCTTTTCCTCATTTTCACCTGTCTGTTGTCTCTAAAATAATAAATGAACCAGAAGAGTGGTGCAACACATAGTCAGTAACATACATGCCTAAAATCTGAGAGTGGTAATACATTGAACTGGCTCTGGATGGGAACCAGGAGACAAGCACTGTTGAATTTTCTCTTGGCTGTGAAGCACACCTACCTCTATATTCCTGGTAACTCATTTGGACCAGTTGTCTGTGCTCCCCTTGGTTATAAGCCATTTTCCAGTGGTGCAATTAATGTTTGGAAAGCAACAGAGATCAGAAATGCACATTTCATATTTGTCATTGGAATAAATTAAGTGATTTTCTGAAGTAATGACTGCAGAATTTGGTTTTACACTGTCATCATGTATTTAAAATGTAAAAAAAACCAACAACCAAACACCATAGTAAGAAGTCCCTGGAAACTTGCCCATAAAGTACATGCTGTCTGTTCTGTAACATATGAGAAACACAGATCTGAAGAGCGCTCTAACAAGTGGACACATTTCACTTGCACATTGGAGTTGAATTAATGACTGTCTTCTCACTGACCCCAGGGACTGCTGAATGAGATATTAGAATATGCACTTGTTCCCTAAAAAAGTTGCAAGAGGGAACTTATTCCTGTATTGCAGTATGCACAGAGTAAATACTTGGGTGTCTCTGTACAGTCTCTGTGTTACCCAGGAGAAACAGAGCCTCTATATTAGACCTTGGATTTCTGACATGAACTTCAGAAGAGATGCTCAGGTGAAACGTGGATATATCTTAGCCAGCTAGGTCTAATGTTTGAATGTGTTTAATAAATCTTGCTTAATCAGGAAAATTAGTTGATGTATAGTTTTGTAGCTGGTATTGAAGAAGGTACATTATTGTGATATGGAAAGATGAGGTAAAACACAGAAATATAAAATAACATGCAATATAGAGAGTAAGTGCCTTTTTACATCATAAAGTGAAGATGTACGTCAAAATCATGTGATATAAATAAGGTATTTGTCTTTCTCTTTCTCCCTTTGTAAACTGAGTACTGGCAAGTTCATGTTGATTGCTATCTGAATATCAGTAGTATTCTGTTTTCAAAGCCAAGTCCACATACGTCTTTTTTCACTGCTGTCTTGTTGCCACTGTCACATGTCATGAACTATACTTTTAAAAAAGATGTAGGGCACACATGGGACAATATAAAGAAGTATATAAGGAAGCAAGTCATTTTACATGACCTTTAATGATATAAATTTCGTAGGGACTACACGTAGTGGGTCTATTTACCCCAGGGATTACTTACTCTCATTATGCAAACAGTGCAATGCTGAGAAGCTGAGTCATTGAGGAAATGGTGCAGGTTTTGAAAACTGATCCCTTGCCATTGACGTACGTATGAGAATATAAATGTTTCTGTTTTACGGGAATAGAACGTCTTAATGAAAGGAGTCGGAAGGAAATCCAACACAATCAGTAGTACATATCACATTCATTTTTGGCGTGGCTGTCCAAGGAACTCAACACGTACTAGTTATTTTAATTATAAATCAAGCGTGCCATTCCGACCATATTCTGTTACCTATTAAAAATGGTACGTTCTGAGATGCACCCCTCCCACCTTCTCTCTTATTCAAGCAGGAAAATTAGGTCACTGGGTAGCAAAGACCACAACCACAGCTTCTTATGTGCCTGCCTGTGAAAAATGCAGTCTTCTATGAGACTGCACTTTTCTACCAGCTGAGGGTTTCATGTTTGCCAACAGGCTGAAGGCATAAACAGACTTTTCTGGGAGGAGATAGTAAAACACACAGCAGTTAGTAGACTGTTTTCTGAATGGAACAGCCAATGTGATTTTAAAATATGAATATCAGTCATGACAAATACTAATTCCCCTTTCTGTATATACACTCTGAGGGACTTTGCAGCAAAAGAAAGGGAAACAAAACAGGAAAAGACTCTTAACAAAGTCACTGGGAGGATTCAACTGCTTCGAGTTTTAGCCCCAGTTCAATAGAGAACTTAAACACATGCATCAAGTCCACTTTTTTGGAGTGGGCAATTGGAAAGCGTTGCATTCCTTTGCCCACTCCTGGTCAGTCCTTCCCAAAAGCACTATATTCCCAGTCGCAGGATATGTTGCAACAATTTTCAGCTTCCCTAGCTAGACACTGCCTGAGAATTTTGTGCCAGCATTTGCAGCAGCAAAAGTGTTTATGTGCTGAATTGCCACTGGATGACAAATAGAGAAGAAAAAGTTTAGACTAGCAAAAGCCTGCCGTCAATATGCAAGATAAAATATGCTTTGCAAGAACAGTTAGGCAAAGAATTAGAGAGGAATCAGATATTCTGGATTGATTTCTTTAATGAGTTTAGACAATGGGCCTCCTTGATGTCTTTCTGTTTTCCAAAGGCTTCATTTTTAAGCTTTTAAAATGATTGAAGGACTTTCAGGGATTTTTTTTTCTTCATATAATAGTGGGAAAAATGACCAAAATGTCTCAGTAGTTCATTTGAGTGAGACACAGCCTGAGACTGCTGAAAATACTTTCCAGAAGAAAACGTAATTTTTTTCCCCAGTGCTTTGTACTCCTCTTGTTTCACAAAAAAAAAAAAAAAAAAAGATTTTTCTTCCTTTTCACTTTTGTAGAATACTTTTTCTTTATCTCTACCCTATTCTGTACTGTGCAGCATCAAACTGTAGATGATTTTGGATTAAATCTTATTAAAGTAGCTATCTATTCCTGATGCTTTTGTCCAAGCTTGGGCAAAGGAAAGATTTTTCTACTTTAACTGCTCCAAAAAATGATTCCACTACTAAGTGAAGAGGGTAGGGAAGCACTCCCAGTTTGCTTTGAGGACCTTGATGTGGAATATGCATGGCGAATGGAAACTGAGATTGTGATTGTGGCTTCATGGGGCTAGTGATTTTCATGTGAGTTTCAAATCTTTTGTCACTTTGCAGACAGGCTGTAGCCCTTAAATCAGCCAGAAGGGCAATGCCACCCCTCTCTCCTTGCATGGAAATGATCCTGGCCCTGCTGCTCCAGGAGAGGATCTGGCAGTGCTGGCAGACCTGCTTGTCAGATTTCTGTATCCAGGGATAGCAAGGCATGAAAGAAAGGATGACCTCTGGCAAAGAGTAGAACAGAACTGAATTAAAGCCATTTAGCTACTGTGGAACACAGGCAGTGATGCTGATACCCATATGTTAAAACTGTAATGATTTACGGACTTTTTACTGTGATCCCATTGACATTTGCAGGTGAAAGATCAGGCCTGAAACAATGATCTCTCATACTGATATTCAGAAAGGACTTCCCAGTGTGGTCCAGCCCGTTGTTGGCTTTAATGACAACAGTTTAGGAAAAGCTGAACTCTCTATTGTGCTCTGAGAGCCTCATCCAAAGCCCATGGAAGTCATTCCTCTCCAGAGAAGACCATAAAAAAAAAGATATTCCCTTAGTTTCACCTTTTCCTCACTGTTACAACAGAGACCACTTTTCTTTTAGGTCTTGGCTTACATGTTGTTCAGGTCTATTTCACTAGAGGAACAGAATTGTTTCATAGATTGTATGTGCAGAAACAGTCTATGGTAAAGTTGACTTTTAATATGTTGGTCCCTGTTTGCAAATTAGCCCTAAGGGATGGATTTGCAAAGCAAATATTGAGCCAGTAAGTGGCTTATATAGTTTTTAAAGTTATCATGGTAATTGAGAAAGAATTCAAGAGTGGAGCAGCGTAACGGAGGAGAGAGGTTGTGTTCCTATGAACATGAGAGCAGCAATAGCTGGTAGTTCCTATGGAGTCTCTGGCTAAGCAAATCTTGCTCTACACAGCTTGTGGCAATGTCTTCATAGAAGATATTGTATTTTTTGAATAAAGAGATTTCTTACTAAAATTTGACATAAATCAGGGACAAGAAAGACCTCGGAAAAAGCATAAGACTTTTAAAGAATTTTAACTGCTGAGTTCTGCGCTACACAGATGGGCAGACTACATAGTTATATATTTATTGCTTATCTGTTAGTGATATGAATCTGCAGAATGTACCATGGAATAAGATCGTGAGTGTTGAATGATTGACTAATTGGCCACAGGCTGAGATAATGTACACTGGACGAACAGAAACTCAGAAACAATCTGTAGCAGAATTAGACTGTTTCTGAGAAAGAAACCCAACACCTCAGCCTTGCAGTTGCTGCATCTTCCAGTAGGCCTTCCACATTGTATAATGTTCACATAATGTATAAGGGATGCAGGTAAAGCTGGTGGCTATTATGCTGACAGGACAATATATTTCCTCCAAACAGTGGAAACTGCCTCTAACCTGAACATAAAAGTCTGTGCTTCAGTTTTGAGTGTCTACAGAAGTGTGGATAAAATATTTATCTATAACCTAAATTCCCCTTGAAAATTTCATTTTCTCTTGAGATGGCTATGTTAATGTCATTTCCCTACTCCACTCCAGTAATATCTCATAAAAAAGAGTTCCACCTTACCGCATTATTTAAAAACACAATGTTATGTTTTGTTGGTAAAAGCAAACTCCTTCCTGCCCTACAGGGAGGAAGTTGTTACCTGCTTTTCCAGGCAAGATTCCTGAGCGCTCAGCAGATGTTAATACTACGGTTGGTTTTGCAAGCCATGTACCGACTGGACATACGGGAGGTTTCTGCTGGGTGGCAGGGGTGCTGTGAGCCGTGCCACTCCCCAGGAAGGGTGAACTGGGACAGCGGTGACCAGGGCTGCTGGGGTCCTGTGCTGCCTGGGCAGAGGTGGGTGCTGCCACTGCTGGTTCAGGGCCAGTACCGATCAGCAGTGGTGCTCACAGCTCATGTGGCTGGAGCTGCAGCAAGCACTGACTTGTGGGTACAGAAAGGAATTGATCTTTTCATTTGTTTTGGCCTCCTGGAATGCGAAAGAATTAATTAATTGTAGTTTAAAAGTGCTGAGCTCTCCTGAGACTTACAGAATTTGCTTTTTCATCTGAATACTTTCCCCTTTAAAGCCTCTTTTCTCCGATAGCATACACATTTTTCAACAACTAATATTTTCCTTTGCATAGCTATGTATACTCCCTCTCTCCATGTGCTAAAGAAACATGTGCCCAAATGAAACCACACATACCATTTAACTCAAAATACTCTCCTGTGTACATCTGTTTCTCATTAGTTTTTCCCTCTGCTATATACATAGACTTTGCTTTAAGAAGTGTCATTACATTAGTTTGTATTACAGTATTATTTTTCACTTGGCTGTGTACCAATATAGTGGCCAAATACTTCCCTTAGAATTGCATGTGTTTTTTTGAGGGCAGAATTTGGCTATTATGTTTGTATACAGCATGTATACGTATGTATATTCACACATTAAAGAAGTAGCATTTTTAACCTATGTTTTATGCAAATATTGGGAATAAAATATTCTAAACATAATGGATATTTGTACCTGTATTTTCTTAACATGCAAAAAGTTTCTCTGTGTGTATGCACATGAGAAGGAAACAAGCACAGTACCTTCAAGCTGATGGGACATCTGTGTCTGCCTGAGCTCTACGTCTGCCCCCAGATTCCTCCTCATTAAAATTTATTTAAACACTGCAGTTCTATAAACACCTGCACAATTGTGGCTACAAAAGAAACTACAAGATAGGCATTCCTCACCATTCCCAGTATAATAATTTTCTGAAATCCCAAACAAGTTTAGAAAGGTGTCCAAGGGACCACCAGCACTAAGAAAATCAGTTTACTATTTGAGGTAATAACTGTAAATAACAAAATACATTTATAGCTTACCAATTCCAAAATATTGCTTGGAGTCAGCAGGCCCTGTATGAAAAAAAAATTATTTTATATTTATACACGTACATTTTAACATACAGATGTTCATAGCCAATTTGCTTACATCACATTTCTGCAAAATCTTGCTGATGATCTTTTGCTTATTTCCCCTTCATAAATGTTGACCATTTATACTTCTGTAACTCATTAAGCTCTTAACCTGCAAGTTCTGATTTACATCACGATGATATAATATATAATCCTAGATTGCATAATTCCATGTGATAATTTTGACAGAAACATGCTAGCTTTATTCACCTGAGTACCTAGGTCAATGATGTGTTAACCCGATGCTTGTGTTGTTACCCATTTGTTTCCTGCAAACCTTTCATGATCTGTAGTCCCTGGAATATGCTCCAAATGGCTGCGCATTGATTGCCATACTTGGGGAGGCAGGGTGCTGGGGAGCGTGGTGTGCATCTCCCCAGCCCTTATCCCCACAGGGCTGCGGCTGCTTGTCAGCTCCCTCCTGTGCTATGCCACAGCTGGGAGAGGAGCTCCCCTGGGGTTACTGCTTCGAGTTTTGGGATCCTTGCATAAATCTTGGCAAGGCCTTCATTGCCTGGCCTTGATTTCAGGAAGGCTCCAACCACAGGATGAGTCAAGCTCTCACAGGCACCAGGAAGCAGCCCAGGGAAGACGAGGAGCACAAGGAAGCTAATCCCCATTTACTGCATCCCTGGCCCATTGCAGATGACAGCAGCAATGACAAGCACACGCATGGGTTAAGGGCAGTTAGAACACAGCATGCTAACTTTTCCCACCATTGCCATGCCTTAGATGTCAAGAGACAGGAAAAGAAGTTACAGGACATAATTATGCTTGCCCTCCAATCTCCTGGGACATAGTGAGGGAAGTCGTGCTGCCTGAGTAATACAAAAAGAGTGGAAGAAGGCAAAAATATGTTGCAAGCATGATTATTCAAAGAGCCCTGACCTTAGTGAAATAATGAGTTGGCCTTTAAGCAGAAAATTTAGGAGACCCTTGATTTAAAACTTCATTAAAAATATAATATGGTAAATAACAGTGTCAGAATGCATGATGACGTTGTGTGATTAAATTCACTGATTATTGGATCTTATCGATAATTCATTATACCATTGTTGCTTTTAAATAAAATGGGGGGAAAATTTGAAAGAAGGCACCTTGAGAAAATTTTTCTTTAAGGTAATTCTTTAGGTTTTTTTACAAACACTAAGGATTTGATTACCGTGTATGTTTGGATCTATATTTTCATGAAACCAAAGAGAACACTTCCTTATAAAGTCTAGTGCAAATTTTGAATATAGCCCATTTCAAGAGCTCCCTGCTAACCAGGAAATAATTTGAATACAAGTTATTTAAGGTCAGTTCGTGGTCTGCTTTCAAAAAGAGAAGAAAAAATTGTATAATGAATGCACACATCAACTCAATGTGTTATTTGAGGATTTCCCTCAGGATTGTTAATTGGCTAAAAAAGAACACATTCTTACCATCACAACTGAAGTTTAAAAATAATATGTAATGTTCACTATGCATTTCTGCAAGAAAATAAATATTTCTTTAAAAAAATACACTAAACTAGGGATGCATTTTCCAGTCTTTTCAGGGTGATTTATAATCTCTGCCATGTGCAGAAAAATGTTGCTCTTGAAGGCTAGCATATAAAAATTCAAAGCAGGATTTTTTTTTTTTTCAGTCATCTGAAGAATTAATCCTGAAGTCAAATAATGTTTTTATAACCACTGGACAGAACAAACTGTTTAAGTTCCAAATGAAATTTCAACCTTTAGTTATAAAATTTGTCACAGTCTACATTTTCAAACTGGACACATGGAGCAGCAAGATAATTTCAAACTAATTCTTAAACTGTTTTACATAATTTTAATATTTCAGTAGGTGGTGCCATAAAACTGTGTACAATCGTGCTGTGGCAAAATTCAGTACAGTAAACACTGAAGGCTTCTAATCTCAGTAATGGCAAAATTCGATCCAAATTTATTGTGCTTTGTAGTATAGTTCATGAAAAAGCAAGTCCACAGAATTCATTTTCAGAGTATTGAGTGGGCTCTTGATATGCAGAAACTGCAGAATCTTGTAGGGAATTAGTCATTAGCCTGTAGCCTAATGTAGTTTTACATAAATGTTTAAGAATTTTGCTGACTGTGCATGCAAATGCTCATTTGTTTTGCTGAGTAAAGACATGAGATGTTAGCAGATTCAGCATTTGCTTAAAATGTGCTGACTCAGAAGTCTAAAAGGTTTTGAACAAAGAGCATTCTTTGTTATAAAAAAATATACAAGAAGACCACATGGCTTTTTACAGGTGGAAATAGAAGAAAATGGTAGTATGGCACTGTTAAAGGAGTAATAAAACTATGCTTAAAAGGCACTGAAGATCAATAGGAGAATGGGCTAAACTTAGAGTGCTCAGAAACTGCAGAGAAAGCATGATGAATGAAGTACATGGATTTTCTTAGACATGTAGTTGGATATCTTGTCAAAAGCTCTTGAGTTGGCTTTAGTAGTGTCAAAATTTGGTGGGTACTGGATACCTTTGAAAATACTACTTCAAATGCAAAAGAGATGGTATATCTATGCTTTCTTTACTCCTGGATTCTATTCCCCTTCATTCTACTAAATCTAGCCATCTACCTATACTCATAGGTAGATGACTATATATATGTATGTATGTATACACACGCAGGTATTTGTTTGGCTGCAAAGCATACCTCTCATACTTGTGGAAGCTACTTCAGCCTCATGCTGGATGTGCATAGAGGAGTGCCTGCATGCTGGAGGGGAAGGGTGCGAGTCAATGTCTGCAAGAGATTTGTTAACATACATGATTTTATGGTCAGCTACCCAACAAGCACACTTGGTAGGATTTCTGCATGTGGTCCAAATCAGCATCGGCAGACCAGTGAGAGTACAAAATGAAGATGTTTAGGGATTTCTAGTCTAAAGTTAGGCCTCCTGAGCTGACCTTCAGGACCTGCAAAGCAAATCCATGTTTTTTTGCTAGGACTTTCATTAGTTCACTGAATTGCAGGCTACTGTGAAGGTCTCACTAGTTCAGTCCCCCAAGTAGGTGGGTGGAGAGTGTGCTATTATCTAGGACACTTCCCAGCTTCAGGATGACAAAAACTGGTCCTCCTGCAGATTGGTTCTCATCCTTCTCAGAGGCTAAATATGCCGGGAAAGATCTGAAGCCCATTTTCCCACATATTTTTTAGGTCCTCTGGGCATGGTATAACCTCAGCATGGCCCAGAAGCAGAGCTCCTGTGTATTCCTGTGTATATTTGGGGGAAGGGAGGGAGGAGGTAAAAGAGTGTATATGGACTCTGGCAAATAAATGTAGAGGTTGTGCAAGGCCAAGTACCCAGATGCTGACTGTCAGGGGAAAGGATATAGCAGATGAGAGCCTTCTTGAGCACATAACCCTCCGCAGCAGCTCCTCCTCAAAGGGCTCCTTCCCCAGTCCCTGCATTTCCTGGAGAGCATTAGGTACCCCATGTAGTCACAAGTAGTAGAGACAAGCTCCTCATCAGACATGACTTTTCTGCCCATAAACTGAGTACATAGTGGCCTGGGACATTGCAACACAGGCAAAACATGCTTGACTCATTAACAATTTTTCAATTTACTGCCAGTCAGCTTAGAAGTCAGTACAAAGGAGCTTCCTTCCTGCTGTTGATCTTCTGTTTTCTTTTGCAGGTAATCATCTGAATGCACATCCCAGCACCATGCAGGAGTTAAGTGCCAGCTAAAAGCTGAAAGTTAGAGCTCTGTAAGTGAGGCTGCATGACACAAAGGAACAAGGGTTATGCAGTTTTGTCCACAGTAGTTTTTAATCTTGGTGATTAAATCTGGTCTGGAGGTGGGTTGTAAGTGCTAACTTAAGAGAATCGGGTATCTGAAGGCATCAGTATTAGAACTTTGTATTACTGTCCTGTGTTAGTGAAATGTCCCTGCTAGACCACCAGGCCAATGTTGCTGCAGCGTGGTTGCTCTTCCAGTTGTTGGGCTGTTGGAATAGGCAGCAAATGTATGTATGTGTATGACTGTCCCCTGCGGCTTTACCCTGAAAAGCTCCTGGTGCTCTCCCTGGCCACAGATGGGACAGGCAATAAACTTGGTGTCAGGACAGGTTTCTCTTCCAGTTCTTCTCTGACACCCTGGTTGACAGTGCATTTCTGCACTGAACTGCCTGTCTGCGGCACGACTAGTACCATGGCTGGTCACGCTCCTGAGCAGGGGACCAAATGCTTATGGCATCCAGGTGGCACAGGGCTGGTCAGCCAGGCTGTTTTTTTGAGAAAAAAACAGAACATTTTATTTTATGAACTTTTTTTTTGTTTTGAAGCAATTGTTTATTACAAAATATCTTTTAAGTTGATTTAAACAAAAAGCCAATTTTAAAATTGTCAGGATGAAAATGAAACATTTTGTTCAATCCAAAAATATTAAAAAAAATCCTTTCCTTAGAAATTTTGAAAGTTCTGGATTTGGTCCAACTGAAAACAATTTTCTTTTTATTTTCTTAGAACTGCCAGTGAATCAAGAAATACACAGATATGCCAGGGCTTTGGATTTTTAAATAGTGGATACATACCTGAAACAGAAAAAAATAGGAGCTAATAAGATTAAAGGGAAATAAAAAAGGCAAAGTAGTAAAATTCAGTGAATACTTGTATGCTTCACAGAGCATTTAAAGAATTGTGAGCTTGTGTGCTGGAATGCTATAGGATCAGAGCGCAGCAGAATTGCATGCCCTTCCAATGGCTTTAACGAGAAGGGAAAATGGAATGTTTTCTATTGCCTGGATCCTTTTACAGTCTTTATACTGACTTGCATGCTATTCTTCCATTGCATTGTGTAAGGAAAATAAATAAATAAAACCCCACAAAACCAAAATGCAATTAGGATAAGCATGAATACACAATGTTCCATCAACTAGAAAATATTTTTCTCACTAACTACTTGCAGACACATGAACAGATCATCAAATCTAAATAGCACATTTTCAACTCGATTCACATTCAGCAGTGGTGTGAATGGAGGAGCTGCTCAGCTGCTTCTGGATGTCAGTATTACAGACTGCAGTATTTCCTATGCCTTCATTGCTTAGTATTTTATTCTGCTTAGTGTTTTTTCATTGCAACATGATGATTATTTTCCTGTAGGTAACTTTCTTCCAGAAGGTGAAGGATTCTCTTCAAAGAAAGGAGTAGAAGGGAGGTCTAGCTGGTAATTCTGTAGTGTGGGTATACCACAGATCTCATATCATGAATCTCTCTTTTATTAAGTCTCTCCAAGGTGAGGCATGATGGCATTTCACTTACTACAACAGACAACTGGAGCTCTCCATCATTGTCCTGCTGAAAACTAGCAAATACTTTGTGTAATGTTTATTTTTAAACTTTCTGCCCTTTATTCTTGCCATTTTTATATGTTGCTTCATTTTTGTTATCTAATTCCAGATATAATTTACCAAGCCTTTTATCTCTCAGACATCATACATGGATATGTGTCATATACTGTACTGATAATGTGGACCTAGGCATTCATAATTTCTCCACAAAGTGATGTGAAAACAAATTAGCTTGTTAGCTTAAATGTGTTTGTGAAATTTGTATTAGACATGGTATTTTTTCTGTTTCACCAGTGAGTTGGAATTTTTGAAAGATTTTCTACATACTTTTTTGCAAACAGGTTGAGGGACTTTAAAGATATGGTTCGTTTTGACTATAACTTTAACAGATTTCTTTAATAAAAATTGTGGGCAATTATGATAAAGATTTGATATTTTTCCTAACTGAAGGGAAAACTATCTTTATGTGTGAGAAAGTATTCATCATATCCCACACTTCAAAACTTTTCCATAGCGTCTTAGATTGGGTGATGTTTTAACCACGGTGAACACTACTATGGATGAATGAGCTGCCCATTCATTCAGCACAGCCATCTCCATTTTCTTGCAACTTGATGTCTTCTGAAGCCATCAGTGACTCTCTCTTCCTCTACCAGTTTGGCATGGTCCTGACAGGGATGGTTTTGGCTATTTATACATGAAACAAAGACTTTTGACATGAAAGCTTCTTCCTTTTGCAACAAACAGCAAATCTCTCTCTGACTGTAGTGAGGAAAGTTAACAGTTTTTTTCAAAGTAATACCTAGTTGCCTCACCAGTTACAAGTAATACTCAATCATCGTAATTTTTTGGGCAAGAAGCAAGAAATTTGAGGTTAAGGTTGTCTGGGAGGGTAGGTTCATAGTTATGTTGCTAAGCTCCAGAGATATGTATTTAGTTCCTTAATCTGTCCTGTATTTCAGATATGATTTTGCTCAAATGATTTTCTGTGTAATTCATCACCACACTATGCCACACCAGAAGGACTAAAGATTAATTATTCTGAATCTCCAGCTGGCTAAATTATCCCACTGAATATATCTTTTCTGGACTGCATTATGCAATGCAAATACGTTCTTTGTTTGTCATTTCTTATCTGCAAAATGTGGAGATTGCTACTGCTTCACCTCACATGGGCTCCCTAACAATACCAGCATGAGTGAGAAGATCACTGATGTTAAGACACTAGGGATCAGAGAGTATGCATATTGCCTGCAGTCCACTGCTGGGAGCTGGAACCACAAACACATTTCGAGCTAGCTACTAACAAAATTTTTCTGTTTTGATGGCCCTCCAGTGCCCCTCTGTTCATCCAACCAAAAAGGAGACCTGCCCATGGGCTCTGCTACTGGGAACCAGAAGTAGATGAGAGAAGAAGGTCCTGGAACAGCCTCAGAGAAAGCTCCTTCTTAGGGTTGATGGAGGATTAATGTCAACCTTAGAGAAAGTGTCTACTGACTTCCTTCTTGTGTTGCTATTTGTATTTAAATCTATACTCATAGCTTGGAGTAGGAGAGACACCAGCTTTCTGGGACTTTCAAGCGTATTGAGGTTGGTCCTTGGAGTGGCTGTAACCAAATTTCTCTTTGCTGGCGCTCATTAAGTATATGGTAGTGTGATGCCAGGATTTTGTCCTTTCTGTAATGTGATCTGTACATAGTCATTTCATTACATATGGTAGAAACGTGTTTTTCTGTTCTAGAAGGAATAAAATCAACATTGTAAGAGTGCTAACAGTAAATTGCTTGGATTCGCCTAAGCATGTGCCTCTGACTCAGTCCAAATATTGACAGTGACAAAGCTGTAATCATTTGCAGGCTTCAGTTCTGAGCAGAGGGAATCCCACTCTTTTGACTCTAAAACATAATGCCGTTGGATACCAGAGCTCATAGAGAAAATACGTTACACCTGGTTCTAACACCACGCAATTGCAAGAGCCTGTACCTGCATGGTGGAGCTGAAATGGACGTGTTGGTTTGACAGGGAGTCGGGTGGAGAGCTGCTCCTTTGTGCTGAGAATTCAGTCTGCAGCTCATATGGAGGCTTCTTGGTAGCTCTTTAATAGATAGACAGATAAATAAATAAATAAATAATATTTACACCAATAAATCTAACTCTCTTTTCCCAGTGGAAAAAAACTAAAATCTTATATGTTGTTTCCGTGCCACCACTGAAACAAGAATGACATGTTTTATGTATTAAGAGTAAGGAACAAATTCAAGTCTCATCATTTGCATACTTTGGCTGATAGGGCATTGTTGTGCCGTGCCTTGCACATACCCATGTTTTCATGCAACCTGCTTGTGCAGTCTTGTTGCTAGCTAAGTGCCTGGTGTCTGCTTCTGAAATATTTTCGGAGTTGTCTTTGTATGCAGACATATGATGCAAAACTTTGATTTTTAATAATGAAAAGTGGATGACTGATAACATTCATACTCCAATAGCTGCTGTGAGCACACATGATAGCTGGCATTTCATCACAGCCTGGGATGAAAGTGTTACTCTCATTTTCTGTAGTTTATATCTAAACTATATCAACAACAGTTCTCTAGCCTTTCTTCTGACATGAAGAATTATTGCACTAACAAAAAAAAAAGTATCAAAATAAATCTTGGGAACTATCTTTGAGTCTGTTTTCTTGGAGAGGCATAAGCCATCTCAAGAAGGCCATAACACCTCAGCCATTTTGAATAAAACTCTCTTATTTAATCCTCTGGGAAGTTCTGCTTACAAGTAATTGGGGCAATACATCCATAAGTCACTACTTACTGATAATTCTGTGACCATGGGCTAGGATTTTAAAGGAGATAAGAAACTTTGACTGCCAACTCCTGTTCAATTAGAGTGGAAGTTAAGCAACCAGATGGCTTGTTCCCACTGGAAAGCTGAGTGATAATACTCATGTTCAAATGCTTCTGAGTCACTATTCTCCCATCCACTGCTCAGTCTTATAGAAAACACAATGCCAATATTCTTCCTGGCTCAGTAGGCTTCCTGGAAAACGTGGTTAAATTTTCTCCTTTCTGCTTCCTGCCCATTGGGTTGTTCATCCAGGTACTTTATTTTCTTCTTTTCCTTCATTTTCTTTTATGAAGAGTAACTTCAGAAAAATGGGGTGGACAGCATGGATTTTGCAAAGCTAGATTTTAACTGGGAACTCTGTCAAGTGGAAGAGAAACAGAGAAACTAAGATTGCCAAAATTCCCCAGGTGTGTGTCACATGCATGGTTGTGAATGAATTGGATTGCAAGGAGTGCAATGACAGTTCTGTATTCATCAAATACTTGTAAGAGACAAAAATGCATGTTATGCATTTAAGAATTTTGTTAGAGCTAGTATCAGAGATATTTAAGCTCTAATAGTCCATACCATGAGAAAAAAAAAGGCACAGAGAGGAAGATTTACTGTGAATATGAGTTGGGAGTGGTAGAATTAGTAAAGTCTAAATGTGACTTTAGAAATCAGAATCTGATTCTAATATGAAAAACTTGAAACCTGTGCACAGAACTCATGGAAATGATTGAGTTTTCCTGATCCCAGGAGGGGCAAGAATTATCTCATTTGACCTTGGCTGTTTATAAAAAAGATGTCAGCATCCTAACCAGTAATCTTAGGCTCATTTTACTGCCAAAGGAGAGAACCAGGCAATTGTAGGATTTTTCTGACCTATTTTAGACTTTTACTACAGGGTGAGATGAGCTGTGGCCCACACTCCATTGACTGTATTAAGTCATCACTATTTACAAATGGATCTTAGGTTGTTTATTCATTTAATCAGTTGAATTTGCCTGGAGGTAATGGCTAATGGCTTTCCAGTGAATAAGGAGGTTTTATCTCTAAATCTCAGTACAGAATTGCCTAATGCAATGACAAAGCTCATTAAGTTTCCAATTTGCAACAATTTTTTTTTGCAACTCAGTTTTGGTAAGTAAGACAAACCCAGGATCAATTTCACTAGATTGCTTTCATCAGTGATAAGCCGAAAGATCTCCTCAAAACAGGTAATAACTTGTTCTTGTATAGAAATTAATATCTGATTCCATGCTCTAAAAACAATAATGGTACTCACATCTTTGGGGAAGAGAGAGAAATTGAAATAAAAATAAAAAAAAAATTCTTTGCTGAATCCACTGAGAGTCCTAATTTCATCTGGAAGGAAGAAATCTGGAGGTGCTGCTGTTGATGGCCTAGATGTTATTGATTCACAATGAACAATGAGGTCACTGGAAGAAACTTGAAAGCATCCTAGAAAGGGAAAGGCATTGAAAGCCAGTTGCAGAGACTGAGAGCAGCCAACATACAGGGTCACATGGACACGCTCTTAGACTGGCTCATGAACTCTCCTGTCAGTGAGACATCATAGGTTTGAAAACCAGGCTGAGGTATCTAATGTTGCAATGAACTGGAAAAGAACTATTGCTGAACAGATCCTAGGCTTGCCAAGCCTGTGAACTTCACCTGTATCATGAACAAAATCAGGCTGGCTTTTGAAAAGTTACATGCACTATTGAGAGATTCAAGTCTCCTGTAATGAGTGAGGTTGTCACCTTGAAGCAGAGAGCAGTTCAGGGAGTCTGCAGAGGGTGATCTGGATGCTGTGCCATATAGGACAAGGGAAAGAGTAAAAAAGTGCCGTCATTTTGAATAACTGTCATGCCCACTAATTCTGGCTAAATGGCAGCAACTCATGAGAAAAAAACACCTAAGTTTGACCTCAGAGAACAAAATCCTTAGTATATCAATCTGTGATGCAATATCTTGATATGGATAGTGTTTTTAAACATGTATACAAACTCTCTTTTCAACAGGGCATAACGGGAATCCCTGTAATGCACTCATAAACTGATTTTACAAGTTTCATCTGAGTTTATTAGTGAACTATACTAACATAACAGAACATAGGCATGGGAATGAAAATAATTACTGACCATGCTGTAACTATGGTATTTGTTGTTCTCTTTAACTTGCTTTTATTGCATACCACTGGACTCCTATTTTATCCTTATAAGTATGTCCCTTTTTTAGAGGAACAGCAGTAAAATTGTTTTTTTCCACTAGCTGTACTTTAAAGCTCTCTGTGTTTAATAAGAAACAGTCATTAATTCTTTTATGACTAACACTGTGGTCCCTTGACTTCCTGAAAAGCATAAATAAAACCTTTAGGCCAAATCATAAAATAGTTCATTTCATTGGAGACATCATTTTAGTGTTACTCAGGGTAAGGTACGTTTAGTAGGTTTGAAAGAGTAGACCTCTATGGTATGGTTGGTCCCTGCTTGATTGCCCTGGTTGCAAAGTCATGGCTTCTAGCTCTTTCGAGAGCTGAGTTCAGTTAGCCTTGTGTCAGAAACTGAAGTCACATACAGTGCAAGTGACTGGTTACACACAGGGTTTCTTTCTCAGTCCTTTAACCTTTTCAATGGATGAAATGCTGAATAACTAGTGATAGCTATGAAGCACTTGTTACTGACTCGGAGCACAATGTTGCTTGTTGCTTAAGTTGGTTTTGACCCCTACCCAGTTGTTTGATGTAGTTGGTGAGACGGAAACTTGTGGCATGAAAAAGGCTGGTGGGTGGGCACAAGTACCCACTATCAGCTGTATCACTGCTGACACAGGAGAAGGAGTTGAGGGAATGCACTAGATTTTGTAAATGTTACTGATCTTTGATGTTTTGGCCTAACTGCTGCCCAAGGCTCCCATCTAAATGACAGTGCTGTCCTCTCCTTTCCTCCTCATTTTACTGAGAGTACTTTTGAATGAATGGCACTCAAATATGTATGGTATAAAGATAGCACAGGAACATTGTTTCTCACTTGCATTTCAGGGAAGTCTTACTTTTAAATTAGTATAAATAAGAATGTTGGAGCTTGATATGAACGAACAAACCTCCTTAGCTACCTATACAATACAATTAGGTAAGAGGCTGTTCAAAGATCTGATCAAATTTTCTAAGCAAATATAGTTATAATAGCAGTGGTTCTTAGTTAACTGAGAAAGGTGAGTAGCACTTATTAAACATCCAGAATCAGTTCAAAAACACTACTGGAACAAAGAAGAGCAACTTGGAATAATTTTCCCTTTAGGAAGAGTACTATACAATTTAGCAGAAAAAGCAACTGAAACTTTATGAAGCTTTCAACTCACCTGGCATTATTTAGAAGAGAATTAATTATATCCAAAGCAAAAATTCTGCAAACTTCTTGAGGAAAATTCTGCCCAAAGCAGAGGCTCTATGTTAAACAGTTTAGCCTTCTACAGTAATTTCCCTCGACACAACTATATTTCTGTATACCCCTCCACATTTCCTCCTCCTCAAATGTTACAGGGATCTTTCCATTTGAGCAGCCACATATATGTTAAGCTAAGATGTAAATTGCAGTTACTTTAAGTTTACTGACTAAATAGTTCTTTAGTTGTTCTTTCCTTCATGTTTAGAGCTGATGCATACCTCTGATGAAACTGTGTACGCAAGGAAAGAGCCAAGCAATAAAATCTATACACACTAGTAAAAACCAAACGAAAACAAACCAAACCAAACTAAACCAAACCAGATAAATGGATAGTGTACTTCAAATGAAGCATTAAGGCGTAATCTTTACACTGACGAAGTTGCATGAGGTTGCTCCTTGAATGGCAGGCCCTCTTATGTAATGAGCAGGTCATTGTACAGACAGTTGTTTAGAGCTTTCGTATGGTATTGCTCATACTCATAGTTTCTTTCCAAAGGAAGTGAAGGTTTACATTCTGGCATGAAAAGAGGATTATTATCACTTTAAAACCTTTTCTCTTTTCTCTATAATGGTGCTACTCTATTATATGGGCATGCAAGGTAAAATATAAGTTGGAAAATTCTTGCTTATTGGCTCTCCTTTTCATTTCTCATATCACTTCTGTTCCCTTTATCTCCCAGATCTTTCAACTTCTGTGTGACTATATACATATGGATTATCAGCTAAGGTATTAAAGATCACTGTGATGGGAGCGCTTAGAACACTGACGAATCAAGCCCATTTTAAACTGTAAAACAAACTTTACTAAATTAATTCATTAACAACACTATTTTTGCTAATGGTTCATTCTTATGCATCATTAATCATCATTGCTACACATACAAAAACTCAGACTTTAACACTCATATTTGGAATCAGCTGTAAGGATACAATACCATGGAGATGACACTGTACAGCAAATGCAGGCGGCTGCAGTCGTTGGTGTTTCTTAGTCATGGATGTCCAGGTGATTAAGCTTGAGAACTCTCTGAAGACCATCAAAGTAGGCTGTCTTCTTTCTTCTCAGTCTTTCCTCTTTGAGTTTGAAGTTTTTAGTGCTCTTTTGCCTCCCTCCCAAAAGGGGTGGTCTCCTCTGCTCCTGATACTACGTATTTTTTCATCATGCCAGTCATTCTTCTTATGCATTTGGCAGGATGTCCTGCTTATTTGCAGTCCCTTGTGCTTATCTTGTCCTTCAGCAACTTTGTGTCTCCTACATGCAGCTACACTCACTGTTTGCCCTTTTGGTGGGCAGACCACTCACGGATTTATGTGTCATCACAATGTTATAAAGTGCTCATACATTGTGTTGGCTACACTATTTTACTATATGTATATTCAGATTCAAAGTTAGCTAATATTAACTATATCCTGACTAGTGCCCTTTTAATTTATAGGTGTCACAGGCCTGTGTTTCAGCTACCAGCCCCATCACTTCAGCAGTAGGGATGGAACATTCTGCCTCCTTGCTGAGGCAAAAAAACTGAATACTTACACCCAAGTCTGCACAGGTCCCTCTCCTACCACATCGCTTAAGGTAGCCCAAAACATACTGGTCTAATCTCAGATCTTCTGTATTCAGTCTTTTATGTTCCTCAGATTACAGAAACTACTTACAGCAAGGGGAAGGACTGGACTCCCTCCCTCCAGCGGAGGAGGGATATGATGTGGGAGATGCCTGATGGAAAACAGGAGGCAGCCCTTTATCGCCTCTGTAGCTTTCTCCTCTTTCCAAAACTCCTTATGACCCTTCTCCCAGGAAGGTGAACATCCTCATAGCTGTTGTCCTTAGACTTAGAATCTATTGCCCACCCCAGGAAAGAAAGAAAATATCTGGCTGCGTGTCCTGGTTTCAGCTGGGATAGAGTTAACTGTCTTCCTAGTGGCTGGTACAGTGCTATGTTTTTGAGTTAGGTATGAGAAGAATGTTGATAACACACTGATGTTTTCAGTTGTTGCTAA
>JANHGO010002871.1:0-28636 GCA_024606505.1 Aquila spilogaster
CTTTTTTTATAGTTCACCTACCATACTCATGTGCAATTGAATGTGTCTCCCATATACTGCTCTTGCCAATTCTATCTGCAGCAATTATCCTGTTCTAGTACTCCATTGCAAAGTACCTGCCAATAATGAGAGATTTGCAGGTGGTAGCTACAAAGCACTGCTTCTCTCTCCTCTGTTTGCAGGCACCCTGTGGTGGCAGCTGAAGCGTGATGGCTCTGATGTTGTTCACATGGAAGGCCATGACACAGTCCAGTGCAACAGAAGTGCTGCCTCTGTTCAGCCTGGTCAAGAGGACAGTTGTGCTCTCTTTCACCCACTATTCTCAGGTGAAGGTGGATGCTGCCTTCAACAAAGGAATTTCAAGCTAATGCTGATAAAAATAGGGATCTCTTTTTTTTTTTCTCATTTTATATTTTCATTTCTTTTCTGATCATCAAAATTATCTACGTGTTTAAAAAATCCATTTAAATGTAAGTTTTTGATCGGGAGTTTTCTGACCATTAAAATGAGACCAATATCCAGCAACTCAAAAGCTGAGTAGTAAAACACTTGCTCACATAGTTCAGATGGGAAGGGACCATCTCAGGACATCTTTCATCCAAACTCCTGCTCAAAACAAACTCAGCTTGAATGCCAGACAATGTTGCTCCAGGGCTTTTTCCAATCTGTTCTTGAAAATCTCCACAGGTGGAGTCAAATGCTCTCTGAGCAACATCTTCCATTGCAGGAGCGGTGAAAATATTTTTCTTTACAAGCAGTTGAATGTCTCTTTTTTCAATTATCTCCATTGTCTCTTGTCCTCCCATCACACATGACTGTGAGGAATATGGCCTTGCCTTCTCAGTAACCAACCCGTCAGCCTGGGCTGCTGTCAGACCCTGTAAAGACACCCAATCTCTGGGCTGAACAAACCCAGCTCACTCAGCTTCTCACTGGCAAGTGCTGCAGCGCTCACCATCTTGGTGGCTCTCTACTGAACCCTCTCCAGGTAATCAACAGTTTTCTCACAGTGGGGGATGTATTGTATTTGTGTTCGAACAAGTGCCAGGTTAAGAGGAATAACAGTCTACTGGTTTGTCTCCTGTTAAAACAACCTGGCACGCTGCTGACCTTCCTTGTTGCCAGAGGACACCCCAGCACATGTTTAGCTCACTACCTGCCAACACACAATAAGAAAAGTTCTATGAGGCATCTCTCTCTCTTTTGAAGTCTGTACCAACTCATGATACCTGTTCTGTTGTTGTTTGTTTGTTTTATTATTTGCTTTGGTTTGGGTTTTGTTTTGTTTTTCTGGTAGCAAGATACCAAAATAACACTACACAGGAAAAGGAAACATCAAATAATATTTTTCTTTCAGTGAAATGGCAAGAATATCTGATGATAAACTAAAGTATAACGAGCTTAATAGTGCTATATTTGTCTTGAGTAAGGCAGCCAACCTAAAATCTTGTTTTAACCTTTTATTCTGAATATTTGCATGATTGTGCTTATTTCTATCCTTTGTATTCCACCTAGGGAGGAAAGAGTTTCAACCAGTGACAGCAGGGTACTTTCTAATCAGTTCCTTTGAAAAATCACATTGGTCTGTACTGTTCCACATAGAAAACAGAAGTAATATTAGCTACAATTCAGAGAGGACTAATTTGGGGATGGGAGGAGGCTGCTGCACATTGACAAGCTCCTGTGCTAGTTCTCCCTGACTTTCCATCTCCTGCACTTACTTTTATTAAATACTGTGAGTACTTTTGCCACACAGGGCTTTTTATTCCTGCAGTGTCCAACCTAGCCTAAGCAGCAATGAAAACTGCTGCTCACTACCATACCTCAAGCAAGACTAAAGTAACTTAAAGAATAAAAGCAAGTAAAACTGCCTCGGCCCAGCATTTCTGGTCCCTGCCTGTCCCTGGGGTGAGTGATCACTTCTCATCCATCAGGCTTTGTGGTTGACTCTTTGCAGGTGTGACTTCACAAGAGTTGTTTGTGCTGAAGTGGCCTCTTGTGGAGAGGTGTAATTCCTATCAGCTTCTTCCTCTTGTTTGGCCAGAGGCTGCTTTTGACCTTTACAGGCTTTGAAATTTGATTCATTTTGTATTACAAAATATCCATTCCTCTGGGCAGTGAATAAAAAGTCTTTGAAGTCACCATCTAGGGCTCCTTAAGTGTTTTTCCAAAGGAAGTAGAAGTGCCTGCTGACTGCCATTTCGATGTTCTTACCTACTTCCCACCAAGGCACCAGCCAGCACAACTACTCTGCCCTGCGTGGGTGGAGGAAGATGAGCTGAGAAGATCCTGCTACTGACCTCGTCTTCTCCTGCCAGTGGTTAGCAAGGACTGTTCATACTGAAATGATCAGAATTTGAGGAGAGAGATGTGGCAAGGTAGAATCAAGACAGGGACAGGGCAGTGACATTGCCACAGAGACAACACCTAAGCAAGACTATCTTTCCACCCTCACATGCAAGAGCAATGACTATGAAAACTGCTCATCACAGCGTGACGAGAGTTGGGAAGCAGGAACCACAGTACCTTGCTCCTTAGAAAAGTGATTCACTTATCCCTTGTTCTCACAGTCAACTTTTAATAACTGCTTGATGCATACATCACTTTTCCACTGCAACAGACACCCCAGATCTTCTCAGGCAGCTGTTTCTGCTCTCCTTGGACAAGAAAGCACGTTGTGTCCAGCATTTTCACCTCCTACACAGCACTGGAAAAAATCTTAATAACAATCTCAACAATATTAGCTGACTTTCAAGGCTGGCATTTGAACAGGCTTAAATCAGAGCATGTTAGTAACTGCTGCCATGACGACATCCTAGTGGAATCACAAGGAGGCAAATATTTTATCCTACTGAGGGCAAATGATGAATTTTCCATCAAGTATAAAAATACATTTTTACATCATCAGTTGAATCACTGAATATATAAACACAGAATTGCTAAGATTGGAAAAGACCAATAGGATCATCAAGTCCAACTGTCAACCCATCACCACCTTACCCACTAACCATGTCCCTCACTGCCACATCTCCACAATTCTTGAAAACCTCCAGAGATGGTGACTCCACCACCTCCTTGGGCAGCCTGTTGCAAGGCATCACTACTCTTTCCAAGAAGAATTTTTTCCGAATATCCAACCTGAACCTTCCCTGGTGCAGGTTCAGGCCATACCTCTTGTCCTATTGCTAGTTCCCTGGGAAAAGAGGCCAACACCCACCTCTCTACAACCTCCTTTCAGGTAGTTGTAGAGAGCAATAAGGTCTCCCATTAGTCTCCTCCAGACAAAACAAACCAAGTTCCTTCAGTTTCTCCCTGTAAGACTTGTGCTCCAGACCCTTCACCAGCTTTGTTGCCCTTCTCTGGACACATTCTAGGACCTTGATGTTTTTCTTGTAGTGAGAGGCCCAACACTGAACATAGTACTCAAAGTATAGCTGAGTATGGAGGGACAATCGCCTCCCTAGTCCTGCTGACTACACTGTTACTGATACAAGCCAGGATGTTGTTGGCTTTCTTGGCTTCCTGAGCACACTGTTTGCTCATGTTGAACAGGTTATCAACTAACACCCCCAGATCCTTTTCCTGTGGGCAGCTTTCCAACCACTCTGCTCCAAGTCTGTGGCATTGCAAGGGTTTGTTGTGACCAAAGTGCAAGACTTGGCACTTAGTCTTGGTGAAGCTCATACAGTTGGCCTCAGCCCATCAATCCAACCTGCCCAGTGCCCTCTGAAGGGCCTTCCTACCCTCAGACAGATCAACACTTCCTCCCATCTTCATGTCATCTGCAAACATACTGCAAGTTGTTGGTTTTAAAACCTCCTTTTTATTACTGTTCCTAAGTTTTTATGATACAGAAAACTGTATGTTGTTTAAAGCTTATAAGCCAAGGTAAGCATCATATGTAGCACTGGATTTGTAAAAGTTATTATTAGCAGAGCAACAGAATTATTTGATTACACTACTACTGAGCAGGCTCAGGCAAATCTTTTTCAGAATAAGCTCATCATGAGCTGCATATCACCGTACAAATTAAGTGATTCATTTTTCATTTTAGTATTTTTTTATTTTTTTAGTCTAAACATCACAGCAACCATTTGAAACAATTTGATTTCTTTGCAAACTAACAGCATTTGGTGTAGCTCGAGCCATTTCACAGAGATAAAATATATTTCTAAATCCACAGACTGGCTGAACAGGAAGTCACTTGCTGGAACTCAAGGACAGTAGAATAAACTCAACTTTTCTACTTACACAAGGCAGTGCTTTTAGTTCCTCTCCTGAAGTATAACAGGAGATCCTAGAAGTCAGTGCAGTGTTGGTGAGTGTGCTAAAACTGGAGATCTCAGCTCTGTGAAAAACCCTCTCCGTCAGCCTGGCTTGCAACCTCAGAAAATCTGCTGGTGTCCTCCATGGTTCACTGGTCTCCATTTCTACTCAGGAAAAGTTCAGGACAGTAGAGACACACGGGTGGAATTCAGCTACCTTAAGCTGAGAATCTCCAAAGCAGGTGCCTATGGCTGAGCTAAATACGCTAAATTACTTCTAAAGCCATCAAAAGCAATGCACACCTCCAAAAGATGATTCATCTGGCCTATCATAGGATGTGTTGAATCACCGTGTATTGATATGTAGAGCCTTTTCATATATTCCTATAAACTGAAGCCAGGATGACTAATTTAGAGGAACACATTTGTCTTCTAAATGTTTAAAAGTCAGGTAAAACAATCTCTTCTAAAATAAGGACTCTCATAAGTCTGCTGATGCTGTTTTATTGTATCTGCAAAGCTTAGAAGTAGAAACTAATTCTCTTTTCTGAGAGTTTTTTTGCAGAGACAACCACATTGTGTGTCAGAAGTAGGGAAAAGCAAGATTTTCCTTAGAAAGATTTCTGTCATGAAAAGAATGCATGCTGGGCACTGTGTGGATTAAATGATCCTTACCTTAGAATGAATTTCACAAAAATATATTTTAAAGCACCTAGCAATGGTACATACAAATGCTTTCAGTTTTTTTTTTAACTGTTTCCAGTGGCCTCTTATACCACTGTCTTTACATTTTGTAACTTTCTGATAGTTTTTCTGTCATATATTGGGAACTGTCAAAGCAATAAGAAGTACTATTTACAGGAAGTCACTCTTTCACCTGAGACTGTCTATATCAATATTTGGAAAAAACAGTCTCCTAGGTTCGAAACAACATTGCAAGATCTATCAGATGAGAAGTGGAAAACTGATGATTCTAGATCTAGCACAGAATTAGCTCTTCATCTTCACTGATGGCAGTACGTCAAGCTAAAGGACAGGAAAGAAACACATATGCAACTAGCCTGGAAAAGTACACATTGCTGCTTTTGCAGTCACATCTTTTCAGTGGGAGTGAAGAAGAGAATGAAAGAATGGGAAAAATTTACAGGTAGAAAAATATGTGTGAGTGAGAAAAGAAACATCTCCAAAGAAAAACTACAGAAAAAAAATATTTTCATAGGAAGAACCTCAATTAGAAAAATAACAAGTGTAAATATGTATTACCTTAAATGAAGATACATGTTAATTTAAAGGTGGGAATGGAAGGGGGCATTTCAGTTGTACTAGCAATAAGTACTCCTAACCCTTCAATACCACTGCTGGCAAAGACTCAGTTCTGGTATTGAGGCTATTGAGAATATGCTAATGCTACTCTCTGTGACAGTAGTGGGTGTCAGAGCTCCTGGAAAACCATCCTGTCCTTGTAGCTACAGCACCTTTCTGGAGACTCACCAGGCAAATAGGCATCTTCTATGGTCATATAAGCCATAATAGCACCAGCAAGCTCCTGGCACTTATAAAGGCAGTGACAAACCTACAAAAAAGTAGTGTGTTGCACAGTGGGTGATGGATGCTGTATGAAATTGCTGGGAAACATGGGTGCTTATAGAGAAATTGTTGAGAAAAAGGCATCATGCAATAACATAATATATCCAGAAATTTCATTGCTACTCTTTTCAATAGTCTCCTAAGGCCTTCTCTGGCAGTAAACATATGGTAAAACAACAGGTTGAGTATGAAAAATTTGCTGTTCTTGGTCGATTTACAGCAGAACAATGCTGATCATTCATCGCATGTACTGAAGACTGTGCTAATGTCTACCAAAAGATTGCTGCTGCTCTGCCTCTATCCAGCCCTGTTTTAAGGTAGGATGTAACAGGTCTGTGAAACAAAGAGGTAGGGGAAAAAATAAGGCAACAGTAAAGGAGTTACCTGTGCATACAGTCTGTGGGATGGCAGGACAAGACATTGGTAGAAAGCTAAAGCAGTAAAACTTGTTCTACAAAAGAGCTCTTTGGAAGAGTGCTGAGAACAAGGTAGGGCTTGTGTAATGCAGTGCTCTGCAGAGAGAAATGGAATATCCATACGCACACACAATTTGTGTGCACCTATACACAGTTGTAGGAGACAAAAGCTTTGGGCACTAGAAAGAGCTATTTCAATCACCAAAGGCTCCTTCTCCATTTGTTATACTTGGGGAAACCTTACTGAATGTAGTACCTTTATTACCATGGTGTCTGCTAGCACTATTGCAGTCAGGGAGGAGTCAGTCATCAGGCATCCCCTGCGTGATACTTTTCTGAGAAAGATTTCCCCACTTTGGATAATAAAAACTTGTTGCTGTGCTGACCAGAGCACTACTAACTCTCCAGGCAGTTAATGATATTGAACTTGTAGCTAAAAAAATACAGAACATCTTATTTTCACTCTCAAGTTAAAAGAAGGATTAAAAGTCTGTTTGTTCCTGCCCTGTTGCTCTCAGTTTTGTACTCAACAGAATGGATGGACACTAAAAGGCTGCCACAGTAGGGCAAAGCTCTTCTGTAAAAAGTTCTGTGTCGTGCTAAAAGCTGATGTAAGTCTCAGGAACTTCCAGGCATAAAAGGAAAAACTGGAACTGTAAATCCACATAAGTGAAGAAGGTAATAGAAACAAATACACAGAGGTTTATACACAAAATATGTAATCTCTTCCTGAATGCATTTCTAAAATACAGGTCCTATTAAAGATCTATATAAATTATTAATATAAAGAGAGGTACTAATAGAATATGGCTTGAAGATTTGTGGAAAAACAGTTGAATGGCTCACATATAGCGCAATACTTTTAGGCTTTCCTATTTAAGAAAAACATAAATTGGAAACTCCTCTCGGGTGTCATTTTTTTTCACATCCTCAGATTTCAAAGTTTCACGTATACAGTAGATCTGAGATTTGTAAATCACCCCCTTCTTCGTCACAAAATAAACCAGCAGTCTCAAATCTTCATTTTCTGCATTTTGAGCTATTTGAAATGGTAGTTTAAACAGATTTTTTTCAATAGGTAGACTTTATTGTGTACTGAAAGTAATATTGAAAGCAGACCTTAAAGAAATTTGAGGAGGAGAAACAGTATGTACTCTAATCTTTGAAGTATCATTAAGTAACTAAAACATATGAAATGGCACACTTGTTTCTCCAACTACAATTTAAGAAATTAAATATCTATCTGTCTTTTATATCACAGTTCTTGGATATATTCCAAATGCTATCCAGAATTCCCCATTAGCTAAATGATTATATTTATCAGGATATTTACTCCTTTGTTACTAGAACTTATCCCTTGCATTTTCATAAGCACAAAGCAGAAACAACAGGTTGTGAGTGCTCATCACCTGCAGCAGTGACAGCTAAAATGAGCACAGATTTCACAAAGGGATTCTAAGTTCACATATTCTTGCACTGTGATCTCACACTGAGAAAGGGGAAAATGTACTCATTGTAGCTGTCACTACTTTTCAGCCTCTTCATGTTGCCTTTTTAATTTATCATTTACACTGGTATTGGCCTAATAACAGCATCACTTTTCCTTTTGGCAATTTTATAATGCTTTTACAGAATTATTACTAGTTACCCTTGTAAGATATACAAGAATAAATACAGGAATTGTATTTATTATAAAATAAGAAAAATGACAGGTAAAGCCCAAATGAATATCAAAAATCAAAGAGTATTTGGTATTTCATGCCAAATTACGTCTGTATGTGATGAAAATGCATCATTTTTACCAGAAATAAACACATTCTCCCTGACTTCAATGAATTTAACTGAAACAAATAAGAATTTGTCCCTAGAGACTCAGCTGTATTATCATACCCTTCTATCAGATAGCTCTATCATAACATCACATACTCTTTCAAAACAACTGTGCACAAAAGGTTTATACCTGCCTTCCTCTGACTGCCTTAAATCATCACAACAGTGCTGGCGTGGGACTTTTAAGAAATCATTGTTTTTAACCACAGGCCATTTGCGACAGTGAATCACTCAAGGAGGAGGGGTCTGTCAGGGTTTTTGAAGCAACCTTTGGAGATGAACTTGGAAGCCAGTTACTTCCATTTGAGATGCTGTCCCATTGTAAAAAAAAAAACCAAGGTTTTCAACAGACACATCTGTTGTTTCAAAGCATTTTCTTTGTGAGGTGTTTGTATATTATTCCCACTACTACATCTAGGCCATGAAGTATAGCTCAATGAATAACTAACAGATGATTACATTTATGAGTAAAGACTACTCACAGCAGACAGCTACTTCCTACAGGTGACAAGCAATCTTCAGCTAGGGCTTCACCTGACTAGTCATTTTGGGACATGATCACAAGGGCTGGAGACTGATGAAATTGTCCTGTCCAACATCAAACACAAAGTGGTTGTAAATCAGCTGGGGCCATGGCAGGAAGAGAACAACTCATCCTTTATGCGATCCTGGCAGCTCTTTCACCTAGTAGCTACATTAAGAATCTTAACAATGTCATTAGGTGACCCCAGGAAGAACCGGGTAAATTTTTATTATTGACATTTGTATGAATTTAGCATTCATTCAAAGGAAAAAAAAAAAAACTATGAAAGACAAAGCTGTGTTATTGTAAAGCAGTAAAATGTTTTATTAGGGGGGGTTGCACTGCGCTAGGACAACACTCACAAGAAACATACATAAAATATGCCCCTTGTAACTCTCTGTTTGACCTTGTAGAGCCATGTAGGTGCTTAGCTGACATATCATTATAATATCCCAATGGCTTGCACCATAAAAACAAAATTATAAAATTCTGACCTCTACAATGTAACCTTTTCTTCCCACAGAACAAATAAGTGTTTGTTTTTTTTTAAATTCAATTTCAAATGTCAATTAAAATAGGCTATTGCTGCTGCCCTGATGTAGGTGTGATGTGAAGAAAATCATTTTAGGAAAGAATTTGGCTGTTCAGATTTGAAGGGTTCGGATTCATAAATACATACGTAGTTGTCCATGTGCATGGGAGCTTATTTCTGTAACTCCTGTTGCTGTTATTAGAGAGATGGTATTTAAATTTGTCTCCAAACATCAGGAGTATAAGAAAAATATTACCATCTACAAGTATGTGGAAAAAATACATTGCATATGTAAAATAGCTGACAAAATCTCATTAGAGGAATATATTCTGAGAGGAAAAAAAAACAAGACTATCCAGAGGAAACAGAGATTCAGTAAAGGCCTCTGTTTTGATCTATCAAAGCACACACACCTGCTACAAAGGAATATTTGTGCATGAAAGGAAAACGCACATTGTGGTTAGCAGCTTGGACCGGGAACAAGAATGAAAGTGATGTTTGAACATTTGTGTAGTCTTTAATTCCAGTAGCTAATCCCCAGCTCACTCATTCTTTTCCCCCTAATGCAGTATTTGGACTAAAAGTAATTAAAAGTCATCTTTCATCTCTGTTAGATTTTCTTACTGAACGTCACAAAATGCAGTAACTGGATCATTTGCGGTGCAATATTAGGTATTCAAAACAGGTTGCCAAAATCGCTAATAATGTGACTGTGATTCAGTATAGTTATAGTAATGCAGACCCGTCTGGAGGATGTGAGGAGATCTGACTTCTTAAGGACTTCCGTTCTGATAAGGTTTTTTTTTTGCACCATGTCGTTTGACTAATTTCAGTATTAATAAGCAGCTGTGTGCAGAGTGTGACTGCTTTGCATAGTATTCTGCAGCCTGTGTTACGTGCACAGGGCCCCTCAACACTAGCATTTTGCAAAAAGCTCCATTTCATAACACATTTCCCAAAGCTTTTTCTCTTCGATGTCTTCTCATTTCAATTCTCATAACGGAAAAATCGGTCTTCGCTGTCCCCAGAAAAAAAATCTCCTCTTCCCCAAGGAATCCTCAAAATTCTCTAACACATAAAGACGCTAATGAGGGAAAAAAGGGTCTTCAAAGGATGACACAGGAGAAAGAAATGAACATCTGGAACAATAATCCTCCAGTACGCCAAATAAATATGTTTTCCGAGTGCTTTCCTTGAAGGCTATTTTTGTGCTCTCTCGGCAGTGTTCCTTCAGTGCTTACACTTTAATTGCCCTGCACTTTGTTCGCAGAAGGTATGGGCTGGCTCTCTGCCAACGTTGGCTAAGATTCGCCTTGTCACTACAGTGTCTAACAGCGTGTACAGAACAATATCCCAATTAGATCCGTAAGTGCTGGGAACATGATACACTGCCCTATGTTTCTCTGGGACTCATAGATAGGAAGTTTTGAAGAATATATTGACTGCGAATTTTCACTCTGATCTCTTACAATGCAATGGGAAAAGATTTGATAAAACAGTTTTTTGAATATTATAAATTGTGGCTACAATCCTCTCCTAGTGTGGATAGGAGGGGGCTTGTTTTAGTACCATCCCTAGGTAGACACACACAACTTTATCGTCTTTCACATCCAATCATGATTTTATCTTTCAGAATCATAAGTCAAAATTATAATCTCAGCACACTTTTCCTGAAGATTCTTTGCCACATTTTTCTGAAAAGGAATCTATTTGTTCCCCTTGCTATATGGGCTCCATCCACAGACCTTCTTGCTATTTAAAGGGAGAAATGATTAAAGATCTGCTCTATGAAATAATTGTTTAAGCCCATTCTCTGATGTGAGCTCAGTAAAAGTGAGCTCTGCTCCTCAGTAAGAGAGAAGAGAGCATTGAATATTGTGAGGAATTTGACATGGAGAGTTTTCTTCTGTTCTCCCTTAAGAAAAAAAAAAAAGGGAAAAAAAGCAGCTATGAAAAACAACTAAACATTAAGCCTCTCAGAGTCATTTCCAGTCTAAGCATTTTGTCTGCTCAAGCATTTCATGTTTATTTCAGGTTTATCACGGAAGGAGAGGCCAAGAGTTTTACTCCAGATACATGCCAACAAGCTTACCTTACCACAGGGTTTGTCTGCAGAGATGGAGGGAAAAGGGAAGACCTCCATCCTCTTGTCTCTGTCCCACAGAACAAAACCGAAAGCATTTGTCCAGTGGGAAGTATTTCTTCTCTTCTTCATCCTCTGCATGAACTCCAGAGACAACAGCAAAGTAGTTAAGCCACTCACTGTACCAATGTAAGGAACCTCTTTACATTTCCCACCCATTTCTTCCCTGTCTACTGCCCAGTCATATCCAAAACAGAACAACCAAAAGAGTCTTGCCATTTCCATGAGGCGCCTATGGAAGTATTCAGTTTGATATCAAGATGCGATCCATATTTGGGTGGACACTATCAGACATCTTTCCATTCAGTTTATCCCTAACCCATCCCCAGTGCCATTTGAGCCGATGTTTCTGCAAGGCTCTGGAAAATTGGCTTCTCATAATCTGCTTTTGCAATTCCCATGATCCCTATAACTCTCAAGTTCCTTTAATCACTTTGTAGCCACATCCTCCCCCCTTTGAAATAATCCCAGTGCTGCTGCAGCTAACTTGCAGCCAGTGGAACAAGATTTGCCTCAAGGAGACATTTGATTGTAGCACATATGAGAATGAGACACCTAAAACCAGCATGAATATTAAAATGAAAGGTTATGTAGCATATATCTTAAGTTTTCATAATAGGTAGAAGTGCATGATATCATAGAAAATTCACCCACATTAATCTGTGGTTGAGCTCCAGATAATAACTGGGTATGTACAACCTGTCTATGTGGGCCTCCTAATCTTTAAGGAGATTCAATTGGTTATAATTAAAGGTTTCAACCAAAACACTAAAAAGGAAAATACAAACTGTCTTCCCCCAAAAAGAAGCCAGACTGCAGCAGTGTAAACTACTGCTTCTTTTACTGCTTATTTTCATTCGGCAGTAAAGAAATACATAGATTTAAGATGAATTCAAGACTCAACAACTTAAAAACTTGTGACTTGCCTTGCGGTTCTTTTTTTTCTCCTTGTTTATATTCTTATACAATGTGTACCATGTCATCATTTCATTATTCAAATAGGTGCTCTAGATGTTTAGAATGTTCTGCTTTGTACACAGGTTAATCCATTTAGCTGAGTTTACTGTAAAGTTGAAATGTGGGTTAATATGGTGAGTCGTTCATTTGCTGTGGTAGCCAGAAATTACTGCTCATGTGTGTAGATGTTTTGAATCCAGGAAATAAGATCAGGTAGTAGAAAATTAAGTGATCTGAATTAAAAGTGTAACAATGATCTTAGATCCGGGAGGGTGGGGGAGGAGAAGGGATTCTTTAAGTCTTCTGAAGTGTAAATCAGTTTAAAATGTACATGGATGACGTCAAGTGATCATAATTTAAACCAGCTCCTATGGTAGCAGCAGAGAGAACTTACATTCACAGAACCGGTGATGTTAAAAATATAAGAACTACATTAAAACATAAGTTTAAAAAGAAAGAGGAACAACTATTTCATGTGTTAGAGTTTTACTTCTGTGCTACTTGATCCTGGCAATGAAAACATCACAGAGAAGGGAAGCTTTCCCTATGAAACCCCGTTTGGAGTCCTGTGACAAAAGTCTCATATTTTAACAGACAACAAAGTTAGCAACCAAAGAATTTTTTTGTAACAAGTCTGAATAAAGCTGAAGGTAAAAGTGAAGTCAAGAGAAAATAAAAATAAGAGATTCCCATAGAGTCTGAATACTCACGGCAACTTCTTCTTGTACTGTATCACCTTTCCCTGCTTTGGAAGAATTTCCTCCTTTGGTGCAAAAGATTTATACGAGTAACATGCAAAATGATCTAAAACTACAATATCTCATGGAGAGTTTGAAAGATTAAAAAATGATTAAAGTTTAATCCTGAAAGATTAAAAATCTGCACGTGTTGGAAACCATTAAAATCAAATCTGTATGTGTGATTGTTACTGATTGCATGGAACAAATAAGAAAGCATAATTTTCATGCACACAAGACTTGCGTGGGTTCATTGCAAAATATCTTTACAGCTCATGGCTTCTTGAACAGTGTGGCCTCTCTGGTAACTTTTTCTACTATTACAGTAAAAAAATCAAGATCTCTTCAAGTAAAAATGTGGACATTAAATCCTGGCCTAAATGAAGTCAACAATACATTTTCTCTATATACAAAGAAGGAAAGTTTTCTTCTGACTGGCTTTTATATTTTACTTCCTGCTATCAGTCTAGATTGCTCATTTTCAAGCCTCTCTTTTTTTCTTCCTCCCCGTAAATTAAGTAAATACACAATATTAACCTAGTGATCTATATATTACAATATCACGCATTTTCTTGTGACAGAATTACTGAAAAGTAGCTGCAATTGTTACTAGTTATTTAGCAAATTTCTTCAGTAACTAAAACCGTAATGATGAGAAAAAATGGAAAAGTAAAAGAACTTCTTATTAAAATCTGGATTTTTTTTTAAATGTTGAATATCGCAGCACCAGAAAGAGACTGACAGCATACAGATGTGTCCGGCAGTTAGACCTGTTTTCCATAGGGTCAATATCACATTCATCGTAGTGCAGAGCTGACAAGACAACACTGAGAAGGAAGAATTCTATATCAGCATCTGACTTGCAGAAAAATCTTCACTGCAGTGGTATAACAGTCTTTTTCTCTGTTGATTAGTAATTCAATCATCAGTTTGCACACATGAATGGCCATTAGTTCCCCATTTCACCTCTTTTCAAAGAATATGGACCCTACCAGCATTTCTGCCTATTCTTTATCTAGCGCAGAGAGAGAAAGATGCTCATGGCATACATCCAAAAGGTGAACAGATAAAGGTAAATCAGTGAAAAAACTCTGAATTAATAAAATGGAAATAACCAAGGCTTTCCAGAAAGAGTAGAATTAATTAGCGTATGCCCCTGTGGCACATTACTTGTACTAAGGAAGAGATTCAAATGTAATAAGTCTTCCTGATGCTGATTAGCATTAAAGTTTTAGCTGTTGCATTATAAAAATTTCTCCATCACCCTCTAAAAAACTGCATCTTGCCTCTCCTCTTGGTTCCCAGGAGCCCAACTCCAAGCATCACTCTGCCGTGTATGAGGGCCCTGTCACCTATCTAAACCCAACAACAACTGCATGGAGCATGGGTGGACCATTCTGCAGGACACTGAAGCAGTTCAGATGGTAATATTCATTGAAATTGCAGAGAGAGAAGTAGCATTAGTCTCTACATGTGGTCTTTAAGTTATCTCTGTTTTCATGGTTTCTGAAAGCTTACATTCTGTGAAGTTTTCATTTTATTTTAGATAACAGTCCCCAGAATGGCAAAAACAGTGAGTAAGGGAAAAAAAAGTCATCTGTGTGCAGTAATAAATGGATTTCTGCCAATGACAGGTCATGATACAGAAAAAAATTCTGTGATGACCCTCTTTCCGCTGATCTCATTTATCTCCTCCTGGTGTCCACTGATAGATTTCTGCTGTATGATTTATTGCAGAAAAACACCACCTAGAAATGGGCTTTTGATAAAATTGTTCAAGGATTCCTGGACAATAAATCCTAATCTTTACATGCATGCTGCAGGATGCTTCACCTTTCTTATACTATAAATAATATATGCCAAATGTGATAATAAATCCATACATCTGAGCACTATCTGTATAGTTTAAGAAATAAAATTACAATATGTAAGTTTGATGTTAATAGCAGTTATATAATGCTGAGGATATTGATGGCAATATTTGTTTATTTGAGATCCAGATTTCCAGCACAGTGTTGTACTGAAGTTTCACTGCTTTTATCAGCCTGGCTGGTTATGTTATGTAAGGAAATCTGTGATAATCACACCAGACACTAGCTGGCTTGAATCAACAGCAACGCTCCTCTAGATTTGCCAAGAACCTCACTGAGGAGCTGAAATTTTCAGATCTAGTATATGCAAAGACATCTATTCATAATTAATCACCTACAATGGGAAGTATGTGATAGCATCTGTCACCTTCCTGTGACCCTACAACTGTAACACTGGGGTTAAATGTGCTCAAGCAAAGCATTTAAAGCTTTATACAAACAGTAGGTTCAAGGTCAGGATCCAGCTTAATTTTACTCAAGAGCAGGAGTGAAGTATAATATCTTGCTATGGTAATGGGTCTGAACCCAAAGAGTGACTTTAAATACTGAGTTCTGAACAGGTTAGAAAATATTGCAAGTATTTTTTTTCCTTCTTGCACTCAGAGAAAACAGGCAAACCTTCACCCAGAATATAAAAGTGGGTAAATCATCTATTTTCCGTCAGAGCTGATACCTGTGAGTGTGGAAAAGAAGAAAATATATCAGAAAAATAATAAAGATTGTAGAAGAGGAGAAAGATGACATGAGAAGAGTGAATGACAAAGAAAAATGTGACTTAGAGAAATATAGTAACATTGACAATTGTTTCTGTGGGAAATTTTTTTTAATTGAGTGACACAATGTTTTCACTGATTCATCTATTTTTTGGTAAATTCTGAATATTGTAACAATTGTTTAATTTCTGATTTCTCATCTAAAGGAAATAAGGATTTCTACCATGCCACCTATGAAAATAAGAGAATGTTATCCCAGTGTTCTCCATACAGGATTTTCTGATAAGATTTGTGAAAAAAAACAGTGTATTCTACTGAAGAAAACTGAGAGTGCTAAGTTTGGCCATTGGACTTAAGAGACAACAATACTGAAATACTGAACAAACAAAAGAAAAGTGAGGAAAACTTCAAGGAAAAAAAAATCCCTTAATTGGAGGAGGCCAAACCCTAACAAACAATGTGTTTGATTTCAACTGTGTCCTCTGATCTATACTGATGGTCAAAGATGGGAATGTCACAGAAGTTATGATTATGTGAAACGAAGTGAGAAACAATGATTCAGCATAATAAACACTTCTCACAATTGCAGAATGTTCTGCTCATTGAAATTGTCTCCCAGGTGTCTGTCTGTCTCCAGGACACATGGATAATCCCAGGCTGAGATGACAGGGAAGCATGCTATTCATAGAAATATGTGACTAATGTTGGTTTATATGAAACAAAACTCAACTTACCTCTCTAAAATACAGCGAAAACCTCTCCATTCTGGTTTGCCTGAATCAAAACATAAACTTTTCACCTTCAATTCCTGGATTTGAATCTCAGTCAACTGTAAAAACCTATTTGATTTCCTTGATAAATTCCTCTGTCTTTTCAGACACAAGACAGACTAAACTACTCCTATACTTGAACCATGTCCTAAGGGGCACTTATTTTCTGTGGGCAACAACTCTACAATTCTGAGAGGAAAATTTTCTGAAAGCATTACAGGTCATCAAGCTTCTGCTGTCATGCTACTGCATTTGCAGATTATGAAACTATTGAGCTCAATTTCTTGTTTTTACAAATGGACCGCAAATTCAGTCTCTTTTCAAATCTGTTGGTTTTTTTCAGATCAGATATTCTGCCCTCTCCAGTATTCTTAAAACATTTCTGGGGGGTAGTTCCTTCCTGAAAATATAATAGTAGCATTAATTTATTAGCTTTTATCTTGTTTCTCCACAAGGAGTTCTCTTACTTTTTTTTTTTTTCCTAATATCATTTGAGAAATGAAATGCATTTATTTTTAAAGAAAGGAAAAATTAAAAATAAACGGGCAGAAATTCAGAGGATATATTTTAATAAAATGAAAGGCTTCAAATTCAGAATATTGTTTTTTTTCTTCAAGAATGCACTCATGCAAATGCTACTATAAGGAGACATATGGCTGAGTAATGTTCTCCAGAATCAAAACAAACTCTTCTGAAAATCCCAAGCAGAACACTCTCTTAGGTCAGTTGAAACCCATATTTACCAGAATCCTTATTTTGCTAGAAATCTGTCATGCGTTTCTGAAGGAAGTTAAAATTCCTTCCCTCTAGTTCTCAGCTACCACCATTCAGTGAGATAAAAGAAAGAGGTGTCCTGTGAGGATGGTATGGTCATTTTTGAGCTTGCTCATGTAATGTTGGCCCCAAACAAGAGCAGCACAGTAACTACTACCTCTTGGTTATTGTTACCTATATTTGTCTTAATTCCTTATTTACATAAACAAACTATATAATTTCAAAGAACTATAGAGTAGAAATTATATGAACCAAAATAGACAAGAAGTTTGGTTGAAACAAAACTGAAATAAAAATCAAATATTCCCTGAAAGTTGTGCAGTTTTCCCTTGCAAAAATTGAAAACTAGAATGTTTAAAAGCATTTGGTCTAGATTTCAAGGACTACAACTAGAAACTGCATTTTGGTTTTAGTACTTTCATTTTTCTAGGAAACAATAACTGAGCTTAAAGATTTTTCTTTAAGTAAAAGATATTCATCAAGTGATTTTCTGACTACCACTGTGTAAGATTTTAACACAATGCGTTACATAGTTATAAAAATTAAGAGAAATTTCTTGAAGATTTGCAGTTGGATTATGCAAACATTTTAATCCAAGAATATATAGTTTACAATTGAAATAATAAATATAGCAAAAGAAAGTTTATTCAAGATTCCTTTCTACTTCAGTGATCAGTTCCATTAAGAGATGATACCAGATTTCACAACTAGATACTCACAAGCTCATCTGAAGTAAATACCATCTTGTATGATCACTGAAATGATTTAATAAATTAGATTATGAATTAATGATGAAGACTTGAAGACATCTCTTGCCTGCTCTTCACCAGACTAGACTACTATGAAAATTCACTTAAAATGCATTTTATCCTAAAAGTAGAGTGTACTTTCGAAGGTCGTTGTACTAAACATGAAATAAACTGCTCAAAGCATTAATTTGTTCTCCATTCTACAGGCTGGAGCAAAGTTAAGTGGAGCAAGATAGCAAAGAAAGGAAAAGAGAAAAAAAGGAAGAAAACTCTCCTGTCAGTGTCTGGTTGAAACCCTGGCTCAGGTACACTTGAGATAATTTATGAGAGCATAATGATCTGCATCAGGAATCTCAAGTTCAACCTGCCGCATGACTGAGCTAGTTTCTATAAAGAACCTAGCAAGCTGGCGCCATGGCAAATGAGGAAAATGAGTTTAATCACTTTACAAGCTTTCTGTTTGTGGTCTTTCTGGCTATATTGGAATGAAACATAGAAAGAAAATAGTCACAAAAAGGTATGCTGGATGCCTTCGTAGTTGATGGTTGGGATCTGAGGGGCAGGGAGGGAATTAATATACCTAAGGGGATGTCAGACAAGTGAAAACAAGGATATTTTACAAGCAATACACTAGAAGTCTGGGAATCATAATGAGAAAGATGTGAAAGCAGTTAAATGCCTGTCCCCTAAAAGGGAACCAGATAACTCTGGGGACGGGGGCAATCATTGATAAGTGGGTAAGTAGTGGAGCTGGCAGCAAAAGCAAAGTATTCACATTATCAAAAAAGATCTGGCAGCACATGCAGTATTGTTAAATAATATTATTGTCTGACCCTACTGGCAATGTAGCCATTGATCTGCAAATTAGCATTGGTTAAAAACACATCCAGCAAGATCTGTTTTAATGTTACATAGTAGAACTGAAACTCTGAGCTCCAAAACAACTTTGTAGACACAACTATGTAATAATTCAGACCAGGTCAGGGTAGAACCAGAAAGGTGAGAAATCTTAGGATATGAAGGGAGATATAAAGAGAATAAATATGATCTTGAAAAGAAATACAGAATATTCATTTGGAATTAATTTGTTATATAGTTTTGGAAAAAGTGTTGAAGTAGACATTACCAGACAAAGAGCTAGACCCTCCTTTTTTGCTCTCATTTATGTAGAGCTTAAAATTTAGGGGACCAAACTTCAACAATGGTTACGTCAGTAGCTTTGTGAGTGTAAATCAACAAGATTTAATTTCTTGATGGTGCATTCTTTGACCTGTTGACATAATCATGTGCTATCAGCAGCCAAAGTCACACTAGGGCCGACAAGGGGGGACCTTCCTCTAACATTCAAATAGGAAGAGGATCCCCATCAACTAACAAGTCCAATAAATCTTTGATGGTTTTAATCTTAATGTCAGTAACAAACAACATGAACCAGAACTTTGGTCTTCCCAGAACGATTAAAAAGTCTTCCTTCACCATCTATACATTGCCTTGTTACTTTTTCAAGTGACTAGAACATTGTCTAAATAAATACTAGAAAGGAATTATTTTATAAATAAAAATAAATGAAAACAAGGACAGAATAATTGATAGATTGTGATTCCTTCATTGTCACAATATTGAGGCACTAACAGTTTTCATTTTTCATCAACACCTACAGAAGAATAGAATACTTGAATGGATGCTTTGCTTCTGACATTGCAGCCTACACTGCATTACATCAACATTGATGGACACATTAAGACAGAGAGGAAAAACAAAGAGGCAGAACTGGATGGCTTAATAAGGCTTTCTGACATCTTTTGTTGTAGAAATAGCTGTGTGGATAGAGGTGTCATTATTAGCATCTAGTGGTATTGGCCTTAATCACTAGAGCATTTACACTGAAGTCAACTGGCTGAATTTATGGCTGGGATAACTCCATGGCAATCAACACAGACAGAAGTTAATCTGATTGAGTAAGTGTTGCAGTCAATACTTAGATTTCCAAGGATAAAGGTATGGTGTAGGGAAAAGTCTAATGTTTGCAACTGATTTTATTGAGGCTTCAGATATCTTTGCTTTTATCTGATTATGTAGTAATGCTTATAAATTCACTGTGCATATTATTCCATACTGCCTTTGAGGAAAATTATGAGTATCCCATACAAGGCTCACCTGGAACATGATGCTTTTGGTAGATACACCAGCCCCACAATCCAGCAGTCCCCAGATGCTCTGCCAAAGGCCTAATTCTAGGAGAGTGCCATGTTCCCACCACAGAGCTCAGCTAGGTGAGGCAGCTGGTGCTGAAGAGGATGGTAGCAAAGAAAGCCACTTCTCAGAGGACTGCAATGGCTGAGATCTGAAGCTGAACCTGCAGACAGACCAATGAAGTTGCTTGCTTCTGGCATAGGCCTTTCCATATATGATTCTTAAACTCAGCATTCAATTATGCCTAAACCCAGCAAGCAAGCACAAACTACCTGCTTTCTATCATCAACCTTCAAAATCAATTGGCAACTTTTCTCTTCAGCACATTGATTAAAAGCTTGTAAGAAAAGTGCACATTTATTGCCCTGAGGGAGTGATGTAAACAACAAGGGAGAATAAGGATGAGCAAAGCCTTGGTGAAGGGTGAAAGCTCTCTGATTCCTTGGAGATCTGAGTAAACCTTATTCTATTTTTGTTCCAGTATTTAATCATCACAATTCCACTGCCCTCAGTAACTAATAATGGAAGTGCCACATATCAACAAATCTTAGAAATTCATTTGCATTCAGATTTTAAAGACTATTCAGTGCATATATAACATGAGCATATTTGAGAATACAAATCTAACTGACATTGTCAAAAAATTAGACCAATACAGCTAAAGCTTTAATAATCGTTTTAATTTGAATAATAATGTTTTATAATGATATTTATATTTAAAATTTGTATTTATAATACATGTGTTAATTGAATAATAATTGTTTAATTTGAATGCATTTAATGAACTATAATTATATATATCTGACCAGACTTGAAAACAACTTTAGACTTCCCAATTAAATAACAAAAATGTAAAACGTGTCAAAGAATATCACTTTACAAACTTGCCTAGTTAAGAAAGAGTAAAATGCCACAATTTCATGTATAAAAAGCAAGATTTTTTTGTTCCAAGTTTAGGTTATGCAAGAGGGACCCAGGGTCCTCTGTACTATAGTGGTTTCCCTGTTTCCATCCCCAGTAATATTGCCTCTCTCTTTAACAGGCATGTTGCTTCACCACCTCTGTCTTTTAGATTCATGCAGATTATGAAACAGCGTTTTTAAACACATAGGGACTACCTAAAAGGAAAATAAAACATGGGAAAATGAGAAATTCTAGTGTGAATATGATCCCCCACCACATCCTTATCTCTCAATTGAAGAGAGATGGATTTGAAGGGTGGACTGTTCTGTAGATAAGGAATTTGTTGGAACGTCACAGTCAGGGGGTTGTGGTCAGTGGTGGAGGCTGATGACAGGCTGTGTCCCCAAGGGGTCTGTCTTGGGATCGGTATTTAACATCTTAATCAGTGACATAGATGACAGGATCAAGTTTGCAGAGGGCACCAAGCTGAGTGATGCAGTTGATACGGCAGAAGGAAGGGATGTCACCCAGAAGGACCTTGATAAACCTCAAAAGGTGGGTGCATTTGAACTTAATGAGGATCAACAAAGCAAAGTGCAAGGTTTTTGCACTTATGTTGGAGTAATCCCGGATATGTATAGAGACTGTGAGAACTACTTGAGAGCAGCCCTGCTGAGAAGGACTTAAAAGTCCTGATAAATAAAAAACTTAACACAAGCCAGCAGTGAGCACTTGCAGCCCAGAAGGCCAACGACATCCTGGGTTGCATCAGAAATGGGATGGCTGAAGGGGCAAGGGAGGTGATTGTCCCTCTCTCCTCTGCTCTTGTGAGGCCTTGTCTGAAGTACTGCATTCAGGTCTGGGGTCCCCAACACAGGAAAGGTGTTTAAGCTTTTGGAAAGGGTCCAGAGTAGAGCCACAGAGGGTTAGAGTACCTCTCCTATAAAGAGGGGCTGAATGAGCTGGGCTCGTTCAGTCTAGGGAAGAGGATTATAGCCTCACAGTATTTGAAAGGAGATTATTAACAGGAGGGAAAACAACTTTTTACACAGGTAGATAATGAAAGGAGAAGGGGAAATGGTTTTAAACTAAAGGAGGGAAGATTTTGATTAGATGTCAGGGGGAAGCTTTTCACTGAGAGGGCAGTGAGGTACTAGAACAGGCTGCCCAGAGAGGTTGTGGACGCCCCGTTCCTAGAGGCATTCAGGGCTAGGCTGGTAGAGCTTTGAGTAACCTGGTCTGGTGGGAGGTGTCCCAGCCTATAGCAGGGGTGTTGGGTCCCTTCCAACCCAAACCATTCTATGATTCTTCGATTATTTTAATGTATTTTTCTAATATTAATTTATGGATATAGAGTATTTATTCATAGAATCATAGAATGGCACAGGTTGGAAGGGATCTCAAGGATCATCAAATTCCAGCAAGAAGTCCTTCTTGTGTTATGGGTCCTGGAACTGCACACCGTACTCCAGGTGGGGTCAAAAAGAAAAATAACCTTCTGAGAAGAGATCAATAAAATATTTTTACAGGAAATATTAACCAGAGCTGCTTAGAGCTCGCAGTTTCAAAGAGCTCAAGAGGTGGAGTAATAATTTCACTTATGAGGCAACACCAGGTCTTACAGAGGCACCACATGATTTGGCAGCACAAGTATAGAAGGTATATGGGTTTTCTTGTTTGGTAGAAATGGAGAGATGACAAGGACCCCTACTAGTATTCTCATTCATTGTCATGCTCATGAGTACTTTCTATTCATCCCACAGGTGAACCCCAGATTTGTTGCTTTTACACTCCTGAAATTCACAGTAAGCTCCCTTTTCAATCTCTGAATTGTATCTTGAAGATGTTAAAGGCTTCCATAGTTTTGACAATTAACTAAATTAACAGAGAAAAAAACCTACAAGCTATTAAACTCAAGGACTCTACATGTTGTTAAAGAATATTTCCACCAGAGACTGAAAAGATATTCTGGGGACAGCTCACTATGCACTTGCCTTGTACTTACACAACTCCATGGACAACAGTCATGATGTTAGAAGCAGCGTGGGAGGCTGGGTGAATGTATTTGGTGTGGTCTAGTACCGATATTTAATGCTCTGATCTCACCTCTGCTGTCATGTGGGAAAACAACAATTGCCTTTGACAATTCAGGGATGTTAACAGCTCTCCTTTGCTGTTCTCAAGGATGAGCAACTGTACAGAAGGCAGAAAAACAAGAAAGAACACAGCGGCCCACTATGACACTTAAATGAAATATACTTCTAATATTCCTTATTCTTAAATCATCAAGAAGAAGAAAGATTTTTGTTCACTCAAGCTTGGCAGTGTGGATAAAATTCTGTGTGATTACAGCAGTCTCGTAAGCTCACAACCCATCCTCATGGTCTGCACTATTTTACAACTACATATACAGCTTTAAAACAAATACGTATAAACAAACTAATATTTGTGTGATCTTAATAGCTAACTTAGAAGGTTTAATCTTTCAATACAATGTCATTATGTGATAAGTTCTGTATTTAAAATAATGATTGTACCACTTTTTTTTTCAAATGAGTGAATTTTCTACCTCTGAGATCTAGTGTAGTTCAGTTTAAATACACAAAAAAAGTAACTAAAAATATAGCAAGGCTTGACTAGTAATCGATTTGCAGACTTCTAAGAGCTGTCATGACTTGTCAGTCTTAGAAAAAGCAGGTAAAAATTAGTTTTCCCACCACTAAACAGTCACAAATAGCAGTGGTTTCCTTGGAGACTTAGCAGCACTTCTCAAAACAATGTACTTGGAGGAAAAGGATTTAAGGTACATTTGCTGTCCAAACTTTAATTAATCCTCTCTTTTAGTAACATGCACTCACATCAACTGTATTTATTTGATGCTTATGTCAATATACTTCTCCAAGTCCTCTCTCATGGTACACTGAGTGTACATAATATATGGAGTAAGTGTGTAACTTACAAGGATTTTTTTTTCTATCAACTAAGATGTTTAAGGACACCACAAATCTATGGAAAAGTATTTATGATTCTTTTAAAATAAGTATTTTCTCTAATTTTCTAAAATGGTAAAAGTAACTATCAACCCAGGAGTTCTGAAGCTTCTAACCTAAAAACTGTGCCGTGATTGAAAACAGCAGTATTGTCTCCTCAGCAAACATGACAAAATTCAAATATTGAATTGTCTCCTGAGAACAGAGATGACGAAAAGGCAACACAATCTGACAGGAAGAAAGCTTCATCTCACTGAATCTCAAGGTGGGCTATCCACTGCCTGGTGAGACACAGGCTTTTGTCATATGTGTCAGTGGGTGGATACTCACACCTTCAAACACTTCTCCCTGTTCCCTACTCTGTGTGATAGAGAATAGCCATCAGAGGGTCTGGATTTGTTATCTACCACCATTTTACATCTCCTCAACGTATTTCCAACCAGAAACATAATGAAAAGCCACACCATAAGTTGATCTGCAATTTATACAAGGAATGTATATATTTATTGTAAAATGTTATATCAGTATCTACCTAGAGCTATATAATAAATGAATATACAAGAAAAATAACACATTACTTCTAAGAACAGTAAGAATTAAGGAAAGATCAGTACAATAATAAACTTCTGATTACTTTCTCTAACTATAACTAAAAAGGTAATCATTGAAGTATCTTCAACAGCTTAAGTAAAATGTGAGCAAGAAATACCATACTGGTAAGAAATAGCTTAACTCTCGTATACTGAGCATCAAGAATTTTTGAGGACAGCAAAAGGCAGTTTGGAACAAGATGCGTTAATTCAATGGAGTGCCGATTAAACATTTCTATGGGTACACCACTAATCATTTTTTTTTTGACATTTCAGAACAAGAACTCCATGTTTATAAGTCACAATGTGCTCAAGGAAAACATTTAATACCCAGAAGACAAGAACATCCAACTCATGACCTAGAAAGGTGAAAATATTCTACTAGTGGGAATTTAGCTCCTTGTATGACTATTAAACAGCATGCAACATAATACCCTTAATTTGGCCAGCCCATCAGTTAATGATCAGGTGAGAAATGAAAGATTAAGAAGTCAAGTTTCAAGAGAGATCACACTACTAAAGCAGCACATACAGGCATACGATCCCCTTAGTCTGAGGTGCTTGTTTATGAAGCATTTGAAAGAAAATTTGGGGGAAAGTGCCATTGAAGTGTTAGAGGAGAGAGGAAAGCGCATACATTGCAGCGCAGGTTATTAAAAAATACATTGAGTGAAAGTGACCAGTCAAATGCACATTATTAGCTACCATCTTTCTAGCAAAGGGAAATGTGAGACATGTAATTTACCTGAGTTTTGGTAAAGCATGATACACAATGAGAAACTTTATTATGATGGAAAAGGCAACAAAACACTGCAGAAGAGCTGCAAAATGCATAAGTATCTGGCAAAAAGGAAGATAGCAGGTAGCAGTGCCAGCAAGGAAAGTACATGATGAAAGAACATTAACAAAGAGATCTTCAAGGACAGGGATCATGGAACAGATGCTCTGGAGCTTTTTTTGTTTTCTTTTGAAGAAAGATAACAAACCTGGCATAAGAGCAAGTGTTTATAAATCACCCGTAAATAAATATAAGCTGTAAATTAGAAAGATTTTTACCTTTGTCTAGAAAGAGCTAGGCAGTGAAGCTACCTTCCAGAAGGGATTGAAAAGGAAAAAGCATAGGGTGGAGGTGTCACCCAAGTTTTACATTATGCAGCAACCCAACTGTGCTGAGGGACTCCAAGCAACCAGGTCTATTGACCATGCACTCAGCTTGTGCTGAGTGGAGCAAGACAAGAACTTGCATTCGAGCTTTTATTTTGAACAACACCTTGAACAATATATCTGATGGAAATTTTACGCATTTTGGTTTCTCAGACAAACAGTAGCATCCTAGACATACATACACACATATACCAAATGCACACAAATAAGAACAAGATACTTTAGAGCCATAGATGTTCATCTCAAAATTAAAATTAAGCAGTTTTGATGCCTTTGAAAAAAAATATTTGTGCCCTTTAGGATTTGAATACAATTTTAAAATGGTCTGTAGTGCCCTAGGATGTCATTAACAGAATTGCTATACCCACAGAAGGAGAAAAAATATATATATTAACTGATCTAACCTACTCCACTTCCAGAAAAATTCACTTAACTCTATTTAAAACCAACTTGGTTTAAGTGATAGAGCTTCCAGCATTTTTCTCAGAGAATTACTGTGCTGTTTAATAGGTCTCACTAATGTACACTGATTTCTGTCTTGGGGTTTTTTAAAAAAACCTTGTATGCTAGCAGTCTTCTTATTAATATTTCTTTCCAGCCAGCCAATGCAGTAGTCAAATATGTCTCAAGGTTTCTACCGACTGGGACTAACTTCACACTTACTAAAAGAACTGCTTTGGGACACTTCAATAAACTTAATACAAATTGCTCATATACGCAATTCATACATGCAAATAAAGAGGTGATTTATATCACAGTTTATTCATGGGATGACTTGACTAACTGAAGTACACCTGTTTCTTGTTACATTTTATAGTCTCCATTACTATAATGCAGGGAGCATCGAGCACTATAAGCAGGAAGGAAAAATGACACATTTTGCATAAATATTGGTCAAAATACCACAATAGGAGAGAATACATGGCTATCAAACAGTTAAGAAAGGGATCTAATACTGATAGTATGCTGATAGAAATCTAATGTCTTTGAACTGTAAATATTGTTTTGTGAAATTGTGCTCATTTGTTAGGATATGCTTTCATAAAGATCCATAATACATGTTTATATTAATACAATTGTACAGTAATAATACAGCACATTTTGCTAATGTTTACACTTACCAAAAGTTAACTAAATTATATTATTCATGGTAATGTTTAAAATAAACTCCACATAACAAGTTATGGCTTAAATCACATATACTGTTCTTAAAACACAGCACATTAATAATTGGCTATAAAAAAAGTAAGGATTTTGTGAATTCAGTTATGTAAAAACTAAATAATCATTGTAACTATTTTTGCATACATCAAAATAGTCTTGGAAATTTCAACATATTATATTAAAATTAAATAATGGAAAGTTAAAAGATACATTCATTCTTAAATTCTTTGTGAAGGAAAGTATTCCATTACTTATTTGGATCACTGGTAGTCTGCAATTTGTAGCACCTGTCAAGTTTGGGCAACTGCATACTATGAAGATTCTTCCCCAAGTTTCCCACAAAAAATTGTTTAATCCTTAAATTTTTACTGGCAACTCAAAGCTGATTACTACTACTGATTTGTAAGTAAAAGATCACAAAACACTTCAGAGAAAGCAAGCAAAAAATAGGTGTGCTGAACCTAAAGGTTAAAATTCCTTTTAAATTACACAGAGGTAGGATCAGCTAGCGCACCATCCCACCTTGTATCGTGGTGCAGTGCCGTAATGCAACGGAAAGCATAGCAGTAACATCACAGTAGCAAAGTCCTAGGCTGCACCAAGTGAGGATTTGCTCAAACACAGCACTCACAGACACAAAAACAAAGGTGCATTGCATGCACCTGAGCTCCCCTGGGTTGGCCCTGCCTTCCCACCAGGTGCTCAATCACTGTTTCAAGCCATGACTTAGCATTTCCGCTACACATGGTCATTCAAGGGAAACATAACCAACTGCAGCATTCATAGTCATTTGCACAACAATAGAATGCAGATTATATGAAGCATTTGTGCTATGAAAATATGAATTAGTGAATTCTTTTAACATATAGTTTTAAAGAAAGAAAAAAAACAACAGTATGAATGAGAGGTAGGGAAAATGGAGACACAGTTCTCACCCTCACAAAGAACTTAGGTGATATCCTGCTCAAAATGTAAAGGTAAGATGTTTTTTTTTTCAAAAAGGAAAGGGTTAACAGTAAGTAAGCATCCAAAATACCTTGATCCAAGAGTACAGAACAAATGCTCCTTACAAGGACTTCAGTATCCTTTGCCACCAGGGAGGAATTGCCTGCCTGAATCAAGGCCAGGTGCATCAGCTGTACCGTGCCAATCACACACTGCCAATTGGGCATGTGAGGAGTTAAAGCTTAAATAAAAAGAGCTCTGGTTAGCCTGGAACTATTTCTCAGAATTGTAAATTGTTCTTAAACATACATTTAGTAGGCCTACGTGCAACATTCACATTTGCTGCTCTAACCCTGTTTTCAAGTAGTGAACAGCCCATACTCTTTAAGTAGAGTTTTACCTACAAAGCAGTATAACCAATCAAGGATACATACAGTCAAAAAGAAATAATAACAATAGTAAAAGACATGAGTCAAGAGAGTGGGATTTAAGCTCCTGAAAATATAGAGTAGTCTTTCATTGTTCTTTGGTACGTAATGGCAAAATTCCTGCCATCTGATTACTAATAAAAAATATCCCATATCTCATTCAAGGGCATACAAAAAATACCCAACCCACCATCCACATTGCCTCCAAAAAATGTGTTTCTCTATTTGAAATGATAGTATTGCATTTAACCCGCTTTGCCAATTTTCTTTACCACAAAAATAGGGGATATGAAATCTTATTTAAAATAACTGCAGGCAGGAAGAAGGAAATAAACTACGTTAATTTAATCTTCTTTCCTAAATGTTAACAGCAGTGTAAAAATGGATGCTCT
>JANHGO010002872.1:0-28635 GCA_024606505.1 Aquila spilogaster
TGTCCACACCCTGTTGGATAGAGACACCCCCTTATTAGCTGAAGCTGTTGACACGAGCTTTACCAAACTAATGGTATCTTAATGGTATTTTTGTTTAAAAATCAATTCAGTTATTAAGGAATAGCAAAATAACACACTGATACAAAAGCCAGATATGCTGCACCTAGTAAAAACCTCTGCTTGCTTGCTAGATGTGTCACCAGCCAGAGTTTGTCTACCAAAAAAAAGAATGGCCAAAGAAAAAAAAAACCAAACTGCAGCACAGACTTGCTCTCTTATTTTTGCAACGCTACACTACAATTTTGCAGACTGTACACAACCAAGGGAAAAAATGACACCCCTGTCACAAAGGCTTTTGGATGGTAATGCCTAAATCATGAGCATCTTCCTGGAATGAATGAGCATGCTACAGAGATTTCTCTGGACACTGACGCTTTCCTTCTCATCCTCTGTGCAAATACTCCTTTTACATCACAATAGCAGCCATCCTAAGTTTGTTTGTGAATTTATGCAGAGCAACCTAATCTTCTCTAGAGCCAACGCAAAAAAATCCTTGAAAATTCTCCTCTATCACAAAGTATCACAAAAAATCCTCATAGTCCATAACCTATTGCCCAAAGGATCCAAGAGTAACTCATAAAAGGCACAAAACAAGCATAGCCCATACCCCAATCTGAACACTGTGAAGAAACAAGGATGTGAAGAAACAAAAGGAAACATGACCTTTGGCCACTAATGCTTCTGACTAAAATTGGTAATGATTGTTCCATCTAGAATCTTATTTAGTTCTAAAAACAAGCGACAAAGTCACAGTTTCAATGGCATTTAGGGGACAAAAGGAGAAACAGAATTCATTCCAGGAGTATTCCACAAAGTGGATTTATAAGGTTGCTTCTTGACCACTTGAATGTTGAATGTCCGTCTGACTCATTTTGGGGCCTGACACTCCCTTTTTCACAGTGAGATGTCAGACTTACCTCCTGACGTAAAGCTCATATATTTCTGGTTGTTAACTGTTTCTTTGGAATCATAAAATTTGAGAACATCTAGAACAGCTTGTGGGTTCTTCTTCTGTTCCAGTTTTGTTATGTTGGAGGTCTGTAGTAGCCTGGCCCACTGCTCTGGAATGCCCTGTAGATGCCAAGTGGAAAGAATGCGGATTTAGAATATTTAACAGCCGCAGCCTCACGGATCTTTACCAAGATCCCATGCTACCTGTAAGATTACTTTCAGAAATTTTGATTGACACCTTACAATTAAAATTAGTAGCTTATACATTAGATGCAATCATTCTCTTCTCTATCAAAATATAGAGCTAAAACCAGGATCCAACTTTAAAAAGAAAAGAAAGTTATGACTGTGATAGGAAAAAAAGTGCATGAAACTCATCTTTAAATCAACTCTGCTCTTCCATGGAATAATGATTTAAGGATTAGCTTGTTTTCCTGGTGATTCAGTGCAGACATAACAAGACTATTCTATATTTGTGGACAACACAGTGTATTTTAGGAGCTTTACACTGGATTTTTAATGCTCAATAATGCAAACACATTTTGCTGAAACGATCGCTGCTGTCTGATTAAAAGGTAAACCCCGCCCTGATACAAATTTTCAGCATACCAGGGAACACTGCGGGGTTGAGAATATGCATTTAAATTCTCAAAATCATAACACTGAGTTGTACCACTACTGCTAAGGATGTCTCTTTTTCGAGCTCCTGTAGCTCTGTAGGTTCTCTACTGTAAATATACAGAAACCAGGGACTCAGAAAAAAGGCTGAGAGTGCCAAAGCCTTACATGAATTCTCGGACAGCTTATGAGTGAGGGTGGCATTTGAAAATTGATCCAATCGCTGAAAGCTGTAGCTCTGTATTGAAATTATATCGATGAAAAATTGCTTTAAATATCCAGTATAATTTCCTAAATTTGAAAGCCTGTTATTTTCCCCATTTACTGCACAGCCAACATCTACCAGCGAATTGTAGGGCTTACTGAATGAAAAACTACACCTGAAGTACATTTAAACTCAGCCTTGGTGCCACCCCAACCTAGGTAAACACTTTAATATAGCTTCTTCCTAAGAGGTTCTCCACAAAACAATGTGTGACATGGGCCTCCAAAGTTTAGGATTAATGAAAAAAAAAGTGGGATAAGCCAAGCAACAAATCTACTGCACACACATCAACCTGCTGCTGCAGTGCTATGACATCTCAAAGAAGCATTTTGATGCAAGATTCTTTTGGGCCTGTGACGCACCTCTGGGAGCTTCCCTGTGCACATCTGTGAGCCATAGAGATCTGGCTGTAATGGACGTAAATAAAGAAAGAAAAGAAAGTTAAAACAGAATGTGGGACAACTTAGAAGGTGGTAGGAGGAAACCAATGGGCCAAAATGGGGAAGTCCCATCTAAAATGGGAGTTACGAGGCAGATACCAAATAGATTAGGTGGTGGACAGGCTACAGGAAGGGAGGCTTAGGAAAACAGAAAAATCACAACTGTTCCAAAGTTTGGAAGCATCATTACCCCTCCTCTCTTTTTTAAACCAGTTCTTCTCTCCCTCAAAAATACATTACTGAGGATTAACGGCAAGTGACTGGAAAAATTACCTGTGATCTCTTTTTTTAGTTAAAAAAATAAAAATAATAGAGAAAGGTCTGGGCTTTTGCTGTTTGTCTGGTTTTGAAAGCCAGGTTAGCATTTTTGAATGGCTCTACACAAGTTTTTTCCAATGGTTCTCCAGCCCCAAGATCACAATTGGCCAGTGCGCGAGTCAACAAAGTGCAGTAGAGAAAGCAGCTGGTCAAGCTCAGATTTCACACTGGGAGGTTGTGTATTGTCATAACGCAAATAATCTATGTGTGTCAGACTGAAAATGAGGACAATTCTAAAGAAATGCTTGATTAGATTAATAACGTGCAACTTCTTTGGATCTGTAGCCACAACTTTCTCCCACTTGCTAATGTCATAATCTTGAAACTTTAAAAGTTTGGTGGGTGACCACATTTTATTCTAGATTGGGGATCAGGAAAACTGTTTCAAAAATGCATGCCTTACAAAACGCACTCCCCAAAGCCCTGCAAACCACACTTCTTCCTCCATTCAGAAAATGCAACTGTTTCTTCAAAATAAATCAACATAAAGCTCTAGCAGCATGCTCCCGCCCAACAGTTTCCAACCAATTTTATTTTGAGCTTTAAAAGCCCTACTTCTCAGCAAATGTGGTTGCTCCAAGCACAGTGAAATGGAGATATAACATACGTTCATGAGCAACAACACAGCTTGGTGCTCAAGCCTGAAAGCCGAAACTCAGGAGCCCATGCAACTTTGATTTGAGATGCAACTAACAGCAATCAGGTAATGCAGCTGGGGGGTGACTGTTAGGTGTCAGAAAATGGCCCAATGCATTGCACATAGCCAGTAGAGCAGACACTGTTGGCATGACAACTGTAATAATTCAAAACAAAAAAACCCATATATTTGCACATTTATTGGACATTCCCATGGCACTTCCAAACTTTTGAAAGAGACAGACAGTGTGATCACTAGACAGTGGGAGTATTTTTACATGACATGGCTGGTGGCAGTCCCTTCAGCAGGACATACTTACCACATGACTACCCAGCTGATACACAGGTTGTATCCAGGTTGGGACAAATCAAACATGCCTAATGTAATGTGTAACTTAATGCTTGCATCTGGGATTAATTGGGAGCTGATAGCTAGTTCTTAATGGTGCAAAAATCTCCTTGCTTTGACCGACATTTTACTCCACTAAGGACTGCAGTGTTAAGTCCTGTGCTGGCAAGCTGCACGAGGGAAGTCACCTGTCCCTTGGGTTTGTTTTGAATAGGTTACAGCCTTCTCAAACTGCAGCGCTGCACTGCCATGCTTTAGGAACAAGTATTATTGTAGAAATATTATGTAATTATGAAACAGCAGCCATCTAATGTCCACTGTTTTGAAAGGGAAAAATATAATAAAAAGAAATTGTGCTACAGCAATGAAGCTGGACATGTTTAGCCATGTACAATCACTTTCTTCTATAAAAGGCCAGGACCTGTGCTGGTGGCATCTGGCATCAAAAAAAAAAATAATCTCAAAAATCTCTGATGCTAGAGACTGTTTTGACACACTGGATGATAATAATAACATTCGAACTGATCCAAAACATGATCTCTGAAGTACTGATACCGAGTGCTTGTGCTTAGAACTGAAGTGTGTCAACCTCGACGTCCCTCCTTTTTGTCCCAGCTGGCAGGGACGTGAAAGTAACTGGGATCCTCACCACCAGTCAGTCTATGAGAGAATACAATTGTGACCCATCATGTTTGCATAGAGCCAGAAGGAAAAAGTCTGAAGCACAGGGTAGAAATAAAGGCAGAAGGCTGAAAGGAAGAACAAATATAGAATAAGAACAGCTGAACATCCAGTGGGGAGAGCAGTGAAACAAGGGAGGAAGGAAGGAAGGAAGAAAAGAAAAGATAGGCAGGAAGAAAGGATGCAAACAGAAAAGGGAGAAAATAAAAAGCAGAAAGTAAGAGAATATATAATATGATACCAAGATAAAGAGAATGGCACTGAAGATTAACCTGAACAATAAAATGGTTACAGGGAGAGACAGAGGAAAAAAAGAGGAAATCCAGGATAGATAGCAAGGAAAACTCAATTTTAAAGGCTTTATGCTAAGTTTCTGATCAAAAATGACCACATCTGGGCTTTTTAAATGAGCATTTAATCAAGCCCTAGGGTTTGGCACAGAATAAATTTTGAAGTAAGATTTTATAAGTGACATCTATTTTAAAAAGGCTAATTAACCAGTCCACATATTTTAAATGTAGCTGTATTTCCTAATTACTAAGGATAATTCAATTTCACTACTCCTTTGAAGACATGCTGTCATTAAATGTGTCTTTTTTTCTTCTATTATTATTACTATTGCTACTGCTACTGTAGCATACAGAAAGTTTCCAGCTTTCCGAAATGTTTTTGAGAAGCAAAAGTAGCAACCAAAGTAAAAAAAGATGGAGAAATCACATTTGGGGCTCAAATTCTGAAAATTAACCATTCTTTGTCCTGGCAGATGATTTGTCCCATCCTGTTTGGTGTATGCAGCCAGTCAGCACTACCACACTTTACAATTTGACGCACGGTGATAACACAGTCTGACCACTTAGCTCACAGGGTACTACTGATGGTACAGAGAGTTGCTAATGTTTCCTCTCACCTCCACAGCTCAACCAAATGTAAGCTTACTGCCACCTTAGCTTTAAAGGATTAATGGTTTCAGCACCTAACTAGTAGTCTGAGAGAAAATGCTTTGAAGCCCCCTGCACACTTCAAGGAGCTTCTATCAGACTCAGTTTTCCCAACACTTCATACACTTTGTCGTGATGTAAGTAGAAAAAGCTGACTGCTATTTTATTAATACATAAAGGCTAGAAACATGTCTGATCACCTAGCCTATGGACATATTTTGAAGGATATTAAATTAAAACAAATGGACTTCCACAACACTGCCACTTTCTGGGCGTCTCCAAGGGCTGTCTGCAGAGCAGCTGGACTTTACGCTTTGGGGCTGATTGTCTACAGCATGACATACGCTATGCACATGTGTGTGGGTTTTTTTATGCTTTTCCAAAGACACTGAATAACCAACCCCTGTAGCAGCTTGTGGGACTGATAAAAGCACACACCTACGTTCTTCCTAGTTTTCATTTTCCACAGACACTCTGCTGACAATCCTTGGAGAAAAAAAAAGCAGCCTGAATCAGAAGTAAAACACTCCAGATCTTAAGCCCAACAAATAAAAGTCTCTTTCTTCACAGCCTGGCTGCTGTCATCTGACGTTTCTGGCAACAGGAGGTTATTTTACCATCAAGAAACTAGAAGCTCTGGTAAGCACACAATACAGCGGTTACTTACTGTGAATTCTCCAGTGACGGCATCAAATCCCACATGAATGGTGTGTTCAAAGTCTGAAGGAAGAGAGATCTCAGGACGTTCTTTCTCTTTCTTCTTGTTGGCTAGAGGCAAAACGTTAACATGCACTTATTTTCTGCACAGCTTTTCATTCAAAATTTTTCACAATCAGGTGTGCTCAAAATAGTATTTTAAAAGTGGAAAACAAATCAATTAACATCCATCTTACTTGACAAACAGACCCAAGCTAATACACCACCAGCCTAACTGGCAACTCCTGTTTGGGAAGGTCTAGAAGGTCTTATTTCATTTTGTTTTTCTTCCAATCAGTGTCACAGCTGCCAAAGCAAGCTGTTCATGAAGTAGCCTTCTTCGGCTACCTCTAACGAGTATGATTTCTATTATCATATTGTTCTTTTTTTCCTCAAGTTCTCATATCTAGCAACTAACTCCTGTTTGACTTTGCTCCGTCGGTTCCTGCAGAAGTAAAGCACCCAGGACGTGCATGTGCGTGCCTGTTTGCATGTATGTCTTTTCTCCAACATGCTTTGAACCTGTTGTCAAACTCAGCCAAATCAGAGGAGAGGTTTCTTAAGACAACCAGGTTCCTTCAAGTTCTATGAAAACAGGCAGCTCAGGAGAAGACCAAGATCCTCTTCCTGCCTCCTCTCTGAGTAAAAGGCTGAAGCAGCAGCTCTGTATTAGAAACCACAGAATCTGCACAGCAACAAGATCCTATAAATGCTATTGGAAAAGCTTCGTTTTAGCTCTCAATTAACTAAGACATAACCATAAAAACCAGGCTTTATTAGTCTCCAGGAATTCCTTGTTTTTAAATCACTCCACGAGTATTCACAGAGCGTGGAGTATCTTATTGAAGGAGATAAACTTGAAAGTCAGTCAATCTGCATGTGTTTCTCATCTTCCTCCTATTTTAACACCTTTAGAAAGTAACATGCCTTGTGGTCATCCATCTCCTGTGCTTTTTACTATTGACAAATCTCACTTCAGCCCAGTTTTATTGACCCTGAAAAAGAATGAGTGGAATAAAGGCTGAGAGAAGCTGCGTTCACTCTGATGCATCAAGAATCCATGTTCAACAGAGATTTGTCTGAAAAATGGTGACAATAATGCCAGTTCTGGACAACTCCCAAACGCCCAGATAAACATCGCACAAACCCACGTTCAAACATCTATCCTGCTGGCAGGTACCTGAAATATTTGGCTTCCCCGGAAAACCAGCGTGCTCCAAGACTAACTACCACATGGTTGAATAATACAATACAGAGCTACCTGCAGGATCTTCTTTAGTGCCAGTAGTATATCTGTAACAGCCGAGAGGGGAACTGCCATTCTACCAAATACATTCGTCATTTCAGCGGAAAAATTACATGCTAATAATTGGAACAGAACAAATATTACAGTGCCCACTTGCAGTATGCGAGAGTTATTAACACAAACTCAGGAAATAAGACACGTGTAAAGCGCTCATGTAGAATGCAAAAAAGTCACATCATCTCACATCTTTAAAGAAAGCACTCTGTACCCCAGGATCCCACCTTTCCTCTGCTGCCCCTCTTACCAGTTTAATCTGTGTCTGGTTTACATACCCTCATCGTGGTCCTGAGCAGGCTTGCTCTATAGATCTGATGTGACATGACTTCACGCTAACAGTTGTGAGAAACCCAGAGATATACAAGAGGTTTATACTGTGCCTATCACAATGGGACTCTATATCAGGATCTCTAAAGGCCAGTGTATCACCATTTATTAATGATAATATGAAAATGAATACACATGCCATAGTTACACATCAGCAGGAGAAAAAGGAGCAGTTGTTCAAGTCCTGTCTGTGCCTTCCATATTCCCTCAGTGCAGCGCCAGTGACAGCCATGCTATGCACATCAAAAACAGCAGGATGAAGACAATTTTGTGTGTGTCTTATTTCAAAAGCAAGTGTCCCCTTCTACCAATATCAACCAGGATGGAGCTTTGCTAAAACTATCTTCTGGCACATCAGCCTTCTAACATAAAGCACTACTATGCTCATGAACTTTTAATTAACATTTTCCTTCAATGTTTTAGTATTATTTTTGCCAGCTTCCTAAGTTTACCTACAGGTCTCATCCAAAGGCTGAACTCACTATGTATCAGCACCCCTCCCAGCCTGGGTCTGTCTTTGCTCATAGACAGTAGCTCCATGAGGCCTCTCTTTGCACATCTTTCTTATACTACCTTACAGCCTCCTTTAGTTGGAAGATGCTCTGCTCTTCATAATTATAGTCTAGACTATTTTGGATGTTTCTAATCCTTTCTCTGCATTGTTTCATTTATCCTCATTAAATAATTAACTGTTACCTTTTGTCTCTATTGTACACCCCTACACCATGTGAGTTGATGAATTATTTTCATTTAGCATTCAGTGAAGATGGCAGCAATATATCAAATACAAATGCAAAGGCTTTTCCCCTTCTTTTATCTCACAGAGGATGTTGTTTAATTTTCAGGATATATGTTGCCAGTTACAAGATGTCATCTCTGTTCAGCATATATAACCTTCTATTGTAGACAACAAAACTGGCTTCTCCTACCTCATCATTTGCAAGCAAATGCAGTGAAAATTAGATTTAAAGGATCATCAAATTCAGTTCAAAGCAAAAGTCAGATGTAGAAGCGAAATAAGGCATTACAGAAAATGTTCCATCAAAACCAGCACTTGTCCATTCTAGGCCTCTCCTGCCAGGGGACAAGCATTCCAGCTCATTCTCCAAGATTTGGCTCATCTGCTTCATGGACCTCTGCCTACCAGACTGTGGATATAACACCTATGGTCCAAATGCTGATAAACAATAAATACGGAATTAAACATCTCCTTGCAACACCCTAACTCCTCTCCAGTCTAAAAATTTTGACACTTCTGTCTGTGCCCTGCAACTCAAATCATTTCTATTTTACATAGGCTGGCAAAATGATACAAAAAGGCATGACTTCTTTAAAGCAATGACTAACTGGATTCAAGGGTTTTATACTGGACATTCCTATTTGATTTTCTTATACATGCCCTTCACAATACACTCCTGATGCACAGCAGTTAGCAACGAGGGCCACCCACACCACCTCAGCGACTATCACAGATTAAAAGAGAACAAGGAAAGAGTGTTCTGTCTTCCAGTCTGCATCATCCTCACCATTATTATGTTAAAAGAGCAGTTGTTTGGGAGAAAAATGTGACTCAGCTAAGCTGCAGCTTTTCTCCAGAGAGGGAGGAAGGGTTTGACCTCACACTTAATGCCCTCCTGTTTGCTCCCCTCCTCTTTATCTCATTCTGTTCTCTCCTCCATCCCCTCTCCCTTCCCCTGTCACTCATGCTGTCCTCCCATCCTCCTTCCTGCTCTGCTCCTCCTGTCCTACCCCAGCAGCCTTGTCCTTTTCTTTCTCCTCCATTAATCTTAATCCCACTGGGTGTTTCTCATTCCCTCTTTTCTTGTTTTTCTGTACAGGAGGGAACCAGATGACTAAAGGTCAGACTCTGCTCCTGTCTGCAGCTAAGTCCAAAGCAGCTTCAATGGAAGTGATATTATTCAACCAGTAATCTTAACACAGATGTACCTCTTCAGCTGAAAGGGGCATCTGAGCTGTGGTGGGCCTGCGCCCCTCCTTTCTTTAGGCTGAATGCTCTACAGCGCCTTCATGGAGCCACCAGTTCACACACAGTATTAATTTATTTCATAGCACAGCAATTACAGGTGGTTTAATGAAAGAAGAACATGGCTGTATCAAACAACTGGAAGAACACAAGTAATTTCTTTCTGCTCTCAGTTCTCCTGAGGTAACAGCACTCTGCTGAAAGGAAACGCTCATGCTATGAACTCCGCTGTGGCTCCCATCACCATCACGACCCCCAAGGAAGGAAGGCTGACTTCACAGCTTCAGCACGGGCTATGGGGGAACAGGTTCAGCTCCTGGTTCCACACAGATTGCCCACGAGACACCAGAAACGTATTTCAGTTGTCTGCCTTGGCCTGCTGACCCCAGGAAACGGGGCACCTTACCCCAGGGACAGGGGCGAGAGGAGCTATACCGAGGAACATAAGGAGGTCGGGTGCTATGGGAAGGAGCAGGACACTAATGCCTAAGGGGCTTCTTCCCACTGTAGAAGCACAGAGGGGCCCCACAGAGCCATCAGTGGCTTGCCAAAACAAGGTTTTAAACACAGAAGTGCTCAAACCCTAGCTGAAAACCCTGCACTTCCAACAGGGGAGTGACTGCGAAAGATTCCCGGTCCCCGAGCACAGCAGTCCCGGCACACACCGCTGCCTTGAAGAGAACTCACCATAGCAAATCCATCCTCGCACCCCTCCTGTCCAGTGAGCAAATGAAAGACAACAAAGTTCCTGCAGGTTCAGGCAGCAACACCCTGCCATGGTGTTTTCTTCACATTCTGTTTACTAATACCAGTGGTGGACTGTTAATATAAAGTTGTGATGCTGCAAAGCACTGCACTAGATGAGAGCAGCCGTATCAATCACTTTCTGTTTTATAAGCAGGACTCTCAAAAATGTGTCACTGAGTCTGTGAAGCACGCACAGGCCAGCTGATACCCTGACCCACAAACCAACCCTGAGATGAAACCACCTCAAGGGGCTTGGCCAGCCAAGCTAAACTTCCTCCATTTATTATTTCACCCAACAAAATTAAGCTATAAATCTTAGCTTACTTTCCCTCACGGTCACATTTAAAATCATGATACTTGTATGTTTCCTAAGACTGCTCTGACTGGCAGTTAATTACATCTATTTTTAACGTCACTGATCATTTCCAGGAGGCGTTGTTTCTGGATCTCCCCGTTTCTGCATGCATTTCACACAGCAGCTCCTACTTAAGAAATGTTCCCTCAGAGAGGGATTATACCATCCTGCTGGCAGTCAGGGGAAGAAGCAGCCCAAGTCCTTCCAGGACTTAAACAAGCTGGGAGAGACTTTAATTTTGGCCTTTAAAAAGAATCAATTGAAGATTAATTTTGTTCCCAGAAGGGGACGTTTTGGGAAGCACTCTGCAGAGCGAACCGGCCAGGTCTGCCTGAGGAATGGGCCCGTCCAGTCACAGCCTTCCCATGAGAGGAGCCATCAAGGCTGCCCCTGACTGAGGGGAGGAATGGGGCTGAAACTGTGCCTTCCACCGCCTGTGAGGAGTTCTGAACGCCAGACTGCCTTCAACTGCTCCACACGGCCTGTGGAAGGGACTCGTGAGCGGGGCAGCCGAGCAGCGCGGGTGAGCTGGAGCTCTGAGGGAATGACCACAGTTCTATAGCTCTGAGCTCTCCTTGGAGGAAGAGCGATGCACAACGAAAGCAGAATCCCTCTCGAAATCCAGATGGATTTCACGCTGCTGATCACAACCCTTTGAGACCAGCATTTCAGCCAGTTTTCAGTGCACCTCGTTGTCCACTTGTCTAGACCATACTTCACCAGTTTGTCTGTGAGGATGCTATGGGAGGCTGTGTTGAACACCGTACTAAAGGAGAAATAACACCCACTGCTCTCCCTTCACCACCAAGCCTGTCGTCTCATGGTAGAAGGCTGTCAGTATGGTTCAGCATGAATTCCCCTTCTTAAATCCATGCTGACTACTCCTGATCACATTCTTACCCCTCATTTGTACGGAAACGGTTTCTAGGAGGATTTGCTCCACTAGCTTCCCAGGGACCAAGGTGAGACTGACTGGCCCATAGTTCCCCAGATCCTCCTTCTTAAAGACAAAAGTGACATTTGCTTTTTTACAGTCATCAGGAACATCCCCCAGTCACCATAACCTTTCAGAGATAATCAAGAGTGGCCTTGCAGTGACATCAGCCAGCTTCCTTAGCACTTGTGGGTGCAGCCCATCAGTTCCCATGGCATTACAAAAAAAAGATCCCTTCCCTTAATTCTGTAAATACACTAACTCAAAACACACTCCTTTCTGCAAATGCATTTCAAACAATGCAACTGAAATGCTGTTTCCTGCATTTTTAAAAGACTCTCTTGCTGTAACCACACCTAGCAGGTTTTAAACCAAGACATCCTGCGTCCACTCTCACTGGAAAAGCAACAAGCAAGAAGAGCCTTGCTCCTGTTCCGGGAATGTAAATGCATTAAAAAAAAACCCCAAAGTGTCAGGCATGTTGCTTTCTCACTTCTGCAAATATATTTTCAAATGTACACAAACTCATCTCTGTTTTTACTGCAAATGCAAAGCAAAATCCAAAGGAAAGGATTCCCCAGCTTAACTATAAAGTTGTTTTTAAAAGGCAAGTTGCACAATGTGTGCATGTTTTACTGACTTTTCAAAGACAAGAAAGTAACTGACTGAACACCTCCTCCTCTTTTGAAACATGTTACTAGAGTAATTGGAACAGAAGGCTTTGGAAGGACTTTACCATGTTCTGCAACTGAAACAGAAAGAAAACAGTGGCAGAAAGTAAACAGGGCAACCAACAACCAACAGAAAGCAAACAGAGATGTAGCCACTCATTCGCATTGCTGATACTTTACTTTTATCCCCTCCTCCTGGGAAGATGGAGCGAAGCCTGGCTTTCTTGTTCTTCTCCTCAGGGGCCATGGGGAGCGGTTTTGAACTGTGGTTTAGTGCTGAAGAATCGCGATTGTTGCTGTTCATTCTCAATGGTGGGGCTGGAGGTTTCTCTTCAATATCCAGACTATCGGACATCTTCAGCAGCCCTCACAGCCTCCTGCAAAAGCAGAACACAAAGCATGCTTGTCAAGTAAGGATGCCAAGGCTGGTGTCCTAGGGAGGAAAGAAGGCAAGAAAAGCCTTCTGGTGGAATAAGTAAGCCTCTCTAGAAGTTTGCTCTGAATAAGGTTACTGCCAGTTGCTATAAAGAAATGCAGTGGCCAATTCCTAAGAATCACTGTATTACCTTTAAAATAAAGCTTTTTTTAACCCGTTAAAGGCTTTTTAAATTTTTATTTACAACTTTTTTCCTGTAGTTGTTTACGATCCAAATTTTCCTCTAAAACCAGACTTCCAAAGCAAAATTCAAATGATTTACTGAAACTACCTGGTATCGTAGTGAACCACTTTTATGATGTAAGAAACAAGGTGTATGTTGGGGGGATATGCATAGGAAGCATTAAGATCTCTGCTCCTTCCCTGCTGTGTTTGGAGAGGGTTTAGTCCTGGGAGCGTGGAGCTTCAAAAGGAATGATCTTCCCAAAGGAAATTCATTCAGAAGTACCAATTACAAATTTTCTTGCACATAAAAACAAGCATATGTTTGCTTTAAAATCAATCAAAACCTAAGCAGGAAAATGATCATATCGTGAAAACAATTTAAGTCTTTCTGTCCTGCTACCACACAGGTCTGTTACCATAGGGTTGTTTGTGGCACAGCTGTGAATAACAGCACCATAAAGTCCCAGGTATGGTACATCAGCAAGGAGTGGACACGTACAGTCTTTTGTTGACCGCTAAGAACAGGGGTACTGATCTAAGGAAAAAAATACCCAGAAATCGTTCCAAAACTTTACTAAGTTGGGAAAACACAGGGCAGCTAAGACTTTTCAAATTCCTAATCTTTCTAGTGCATCTTAAATATTCAAATTCAAGTCTGGATTAAGCAGCTGGTTTAACAAACAAGCAATGCTTGGTAAAATGAACCGGTTTAAGACCTGAAAATAGAGTATGATTTCAGACAAATCAGATGTGATGTGGGCTATACTGCGTATTTTTAAAGGTTACAATTCTACAGGCACCTTGCCTTCCAACCCCCTAAAATCAATGTGGCTCCTTTTATGGAAGGCACGTGCAGACCACTGTGCACGTGTTATGGATCTCTCCTTGTGCTGATTCACAGATAACGCAAGTTATTGCAGTCATCAGCTACTCTGTTAAATTTAAAATTAAAGCAACTTATGTTTTTCAGCTGTGGAAATCACAGGTTTTTCTCAGAGGTATCAGCCAAACATGGTGACTGTCACTTACACAAAGAGGTCCTGAAGCTTAACTTCAGCATTGCTGTTCTCACTTTGGACAGGTAAAGCTGCCATAGTTGAGGGGTTTTGGGGTTGTTTCGTTGTTTTTTTCTAAGAACTGAGGTTAATGTTTTCAACAATTGCATTTATTTTGATATAGCTGGAATTTCGCCAGGATTTCCAGCTGATATATTAATAGGGGATAATCAAATCCACATTGCCTTAACTGACAATACCTTCCACGTAAAAACTAAATGACCAACTGAAACATTTATAGACTAGACTATTTTTCATGACATGGACATTTTAGCCTTTGTTACCATTTTCAAATTACCACACATAAAACAATCACTTTTTTTTTTATTACTTGACTTACATGTTTAATTTTGTCTACATGAGATCCCAAAATGCCAGATCTGAGATTCAAAGCATCTGCCCAGTGACAAGAACAATAAATTAAATATACCATCACATTTCTGTTTTGCACTGGTCCCTGAGTCCACAAAGTGGGGCTCCTGAACACCTGGATCCCCAGGGGATCCCAGGGACCCATCCCGGGGTCACAGAGTAGAAAACCCTAGCTACAGCTAGTCCCAGCCCTCTTCCTAGTACATACATCACGAAGCAGGGATCCTGGAGATCTTGATTCACAAACATGCACTTAAAGACGTTACTGACCCCAGTTTCTCACTTCCATCAGGGGAGCAGTTTGTACGACCACCCTTCCCACCTGACTTAATCAGCTAGCTTGTGTTAAATTAGCGATCTGAGCTATTCTGGCTTATTTTGCCTGCAGCAAATTAGGGACAGCTCAAACAATTGCTCTGCTGGTAGATCAATATGGTGTTCACCGGCCAAAGAGGATGTCTACTCACGGGCTCAAGCCCTATGTGAACTGCTAGACCTTCCCTACGCCATGGAGTTGCTCATCTCCACCTGTATACTGCACAGGTAATACTGAACCACAGGCAGCCACTGACCAGGTGTTGTTCCCTGTAGCTTTGCCTTTAGGCCTAGAAGCGTGGAAAAGATCACGCACTCTTAACTAATGAAGTCATGTATTGGAGGCAGCTGTCGGACAGAAAGATGTTTTTGTCATTTGGAACACACCACCTGGGAAAGCACTGAAGTGATCCTTCACAGAAAACCGCCGTCCCCGGCACGTGCCCGGTCCCCACAAGAGCGCTCTGCCGACACAGCCCAGCAGTCCAGGTAGAGATCTGCTGGGACACTTGCTCTGGCGATGGAGGAACATGGCCCACTCTCCTACGGAAGCACGTATGTAGGCAATAACATGCTTTGTATCACCAAGGAATAGCTATAATTGTGCCCAGGCTAGGGCTTGTGCTGATCTAACTGTCAAGTACAGACTAGCCTATTTACCTAGAGAACTAAATGCTTTTGTAGATTTAGGTCAAACAGTTAACATTACTAATCTTTGTGATTTCTATGCTGAAATGCAGGTTTTCCAGTAATGATGGGGATGGGGGGGGGGTGGGGAAGAAAAGCCAGCGATGAACACTACTGTAAGGTAATAGGGAGAACTACACGTGTGATGTGTCTTATCCTGGTGAAGGGAAAGTGCACGATGCCCAGGTAGTTCTGCACAGGGAAGCACGTGGGAGTTCCCAGCTTATGAAGCCCAACAGAGACATCTGGACATGGCTCACTGTCCCTCCAGCAATTCTCACAGACTAGGAGTTTACAGCAACAGAGGCTTTTATTTTCACTTTAACCCACCTACAAATACTTTTCCAGTGCCAAAGACAGCCTTCGCTCCCTGAGATCACTGGTGTGAGGCTGACCACAGAAGCACCAAGGCAGGTTTTCAGCTTGTTATCAAAAGCAAGACAGTTACTCTGTGAAGTCCATTACAGGGCACAAAGTTTCAGCTGTCCCTTAGAATGGGACAACTGTATCTGTCACTGTATCTATTTGTAAACAATGCCAGTTTGCTGAAATAGGTCCTCCCATGGGATTTCATTCCACAAAGAATACTATTAACGGTTTCTGGCCCAATTTGCCTATGATGTAATTATTTCCAAGATTTTGAAAGGAACACTATATTTTGTTCAGAGCTGTTTCAGGCTCGGTTTCAAGAACTGTACAAAGCTCTTTTATTCACTTCTAAACCAGGAAAAAAAAAAAAAAAGAGGGGGGAAGATAGCCTAAAATGTTTAACGGATGATATTAACTTTCTAAAGCTGGTCTAAATGAAAACTAAAGCAAACCACAAGGCAATACACACCAAGAGACTTATAATTTATGGTTTTCCTGATCAGAGCCCATCTGCTCTTCCATTCATTTTAATTTTGAGAATTTCCATGTACCACTGCACCATGACAAAAGAACATTCACTATCACATGAGACTTCAGATTTTAAGTGTTTTGTACTTATTTGCTCCAACCTTAAGTTAGAGAAAACCTGTAAAGAATGGAGGGCCAACAAGACGTATTCAGTTCAGAAACTTCTCAGGTTTACATTGCAGAGAAGTGTCAACAGCATGACAGCCCAAGTTAAACTCCATCCTGAGGCCAGGTTTTCCTGTCCTAATAACAAGTCCTTGATCCTGCTAGTCTTGTTCTGCATAGGATGACCCTATCCAAAACCACCTTCTGTCTATCAGAAATGATTACGCCATGTCCACATATTCAGTCAAACAGTCAAATTCTGGTGTTCTCTCTCTTTTTTCTTTCTTTTTTTTTTTTTAAGGGTTTTGTTGGTTTGGTTTGTGTTTTTTTTTAAATAAAAGCATATTGATAAGATTGGAAGGTCAAAAGACTGGACATTAGGAAGCATTTCTTTACAGAGACTTGTCTGTAGTCAAACACTGAACAGGCTTCCTAGAGAAGTGGTCGATGCCCCAAACCTGTCAGTGTTTAAGAGGCATTTGGACAATACCCTTAAAAACATGCTTTAACTTTTGCTCAGTCCTGAAGTAGTCAGGCAGTTGGACTAGATGATTGTTGTAGGTCCCTTCCAACTGAAATATTCTATTCTATTCTAAAAGCTAATTATCTTGATTTCTTACAAATGTGAGGTTCACTGAGAATTTCATTCTTTGGAGATTACCTTTCAAAACAAAATGCTTTCACTGCTCTCATCATCTGACAAACCAGCAAGCACGCAACGAAGCACTCTTAGGAAACTCTTGGCAAAACAGTGCATTCAGCCTCCTGATTATAAGTTGAGGTTTGTACCCTTTTTCCATGCCCAGAAATGGTAACTACTGCCTTATTAAGAATCCTTAAATGTTGCAGCAGCATCAGTTCCTGCCTCCCAGAAATAATCTCTGCTACCTCATCCCCTCCATACACCTCTTGTTCATACAGACACAAGTCTCTCCACTCAAAACACACGGTTTCATGAGTTTTCGCTACGCCTCCTGGCAGGCTCCCAGGCAACCTTGCTCCCTGTAACGCTGTCTCAACTCGACATGCAAGGTATTGATGATTGCATTCTTCCTTGGAGAGAAATGTCACAAAACTTCCATTTCTTAGGTGCAAGATGAATTCCCAAGTCTCTGACTTCACATTGACTAAGTTTCTATGCAGTACTTCCAAGAAGCACATAATCCACTGAAGACCTTCTCCCAGAGAAGCTATTGAAAGCAAACCCCTCAACAAGACAAAAACCCCCTCCAATTCCCACCTGTATCAGAATTGCAAATTCCAGGAGGACAAGGCTGAAGTAACATACTCCATGCCCAAAGGATCGCAAAATCCACAGGACCCCGACTGAAGGGGAGGCAGCAGTCCCAGGGTCTCTGAGCTAATATTCCACGTTCTGCCGCGGAGATGAAATCCTGGTAAACCTGGAACGCAGACCTGTGAAACCCTGCCCAGCTTCTGAGCGCTGCTACACCACAGCTACCAGAGCACTCTACCATCCCACACCAGAGCTGCAAGAGCCACCCAGGTTGTCAGCAGGGACAGCTTTTAGAAGAGGCCAGCCTGTGCTCACCAAGAGGACAGCGTGCCTAATCAACAGGATTTTCCTCATCTCAGTCCTCAAAGACCCCATAAGTGCAACCAAGGCAATGCTGGTAACCCTTTTAACAGAAATTTGTAAGATAGAGCATAGCATACGTGCAATCAAGACCACACCAAGATACCCAGTAACTACCTACTTCCAGAGAAAATTCCTTTCAACGCCCATTGGCTTTAAGGAAGCATTTAAAGACACAGACTGTTGTACCAAAATACAAAAGTGTATTTGAGTATGTTAGCTAGGGCTTCACAGCCAAGTGGCAAAAGCTGAAATTAAATTCTCAGCCAGGTCAGTTGCTTCTACACAACTATTACAGGGTTATACAAGATGATCCAACATCCCTTCCCTTCCCCCTCACCTCTTCCAATCACCAGTTTTGTTAAGTGTAACGACAAACATTGACTTTAAATATATGGTGTTCAGCTTCTCCATGACTCAATTCCCCCTTTGCAAAAGCCTGTCTTATAATATTTTTGCATCTAGTTCTTGCCAAGCTAGGGAGAGGAGAGGAAGGAAGGTATTTGAAGCACCCAAATGTCTTCAAAACAACACACACACAAAAATTTGTTCAATTCAGTTCAAGTTCAGAGCACAATCTCATGCTGGGCCTTTATCCCAGTAAGCTCTTCACCCCTGTGTATCTGGAGAATACTGTTTGTAGATAGATCTTAAATAGCTTTCTTAGGTTAGTCACGTTATTTCAAAGTCTACAGCATTCAGACATGACTGGTTCCAATTAAAACTCACAAAGAGTATCCTGTTTGCAGAGACACTGGTGTTCATTTTCAAAGCCTCAGAGATACTATTGCAGCTTGTGATGCAGCAAAACTGCTTCTAAGATCCCTTGACTGGAAGGAGCCATGCCAATTTTCAGGCAGTAGCTTTGCAAATGTAACTTGAAGATGCAATGCTCACTCTTTGTTTATAAATATACTTCCTGCAAAAAGATATTTTATTACTCAGTTATATGGGCCAAATTCTGCTCTCAGTGATACTCACCCATTTCCCAGAAATCAATGGTGATGTAACTGAGAAGGATTCTCTCCAGATAGTGAGTACTGAGACACTCTGTTAAGTACTATCTGCAAGTATTTATACAGTATTTATACTTCCCAGCCCAGTTGCTGAAGAACTGTACCTGCTTTTCTACATCTGCACGTTGCACTTTTCTTAAAGTTCATTTGAAAGAGCAGCCGGTTAGTTGTACAGAATGGATGCAGTCACTGTTTCACTACTTACATGAAAGATGTTTACTGTCTTCTCTGCAAAACTTATTTAAGTTAAAATATAATACTGACACCTTTTTGATAAAAAAAGGGCCATATTCAGCATCAGCTAAAGCAGACGCAAGTCTTTCTGGGCACTCGGGGCCCATAATGTCCCCAAGGCAGTCTGCTTCCAGCCCTGGGTGCCTGCAGACCGGGAGGCGGGTGTGTGGGGCCGGCTCTGCAGGCAGGGCGGACGCAGCCAGGGTGCCCAGGTGCCTTCGGGAGGGAAGACGTCTTTCAGGGAGCTCCCCCACATGCACGTGTTGCAGAACAACCGTTGCGTCCCTTCTTTACACAGCCCTGAAAAAAGGCAGCATTCACACAAACTACAGAAGGAATTAGAATGTAGAAACCGTAACAATAACGCTTCACTTTCATACCGCCTTTCATACAACTGTCTCAAAGCACAATACCAACATTTGCCAATTAAGCCTCCCCATTCCCCTCACAGGCAGGTAAACATGCTTTGAGCTGTACAAATTATTCAAACCGAGTAATTTCTTTGATGAATGTACTCTCTGTTTCTGTTTGCAAACACCCTGTAAGCAGCTTATGATTTCCTCCAACATATTCATTTATTCAGAAGTTACCCTCTGAAACTTGTTACAAGTAACTTTTGGCCTCTGAACTAGCTGTTCATAAGCAGCTCCCTGTGTGGAGGGGATATTTTGAATTCAGGTTGTATCCAAGCAAAACTACCCGGGTCACAATGACTTGCAACTGTTTGTTTTCTGAGGTGGGATAAAAAAGCTTCTGTTAAGAATTGCAGGATTAAGACTTTTACCAAATGACTTACTAATACTGGTTTAAAATTCATTCTTGACAGTGCACTTGCAGCGATAGTGTCAAAAAATGAATACAGAAGGGATGTCAATGCAGTAGCTATAAATGTAATAGTTTTGACTAAATACTTCTTCAAATGTAAATTATGATGGCCTTTGTCTGGACCTCAAGAGTCACCCAGTTAAATTGCAAAGAGCTGGGAATGGACTGAAGCAGTAGAGCTTGTCACAACTGAAGAAAGTAACTGCAAACATTTCCCCCCCCACCCCGCCTTGCTTAATTTACATTTGACAGCATTTTTCAGTAAATGGCTTTCAAGGCTCTCTCCTCTTCCAACGCTTAGTCTACCTATCTAACTACATTTCTTTCCACAACTCTTTCAACTCTTTCTCTGCAAACTGCCAATGCAACCACAGGCAACACTTTACGAAATGCATCTGACTTTCATCTCACAACACCCTTCAGCCCACCTGCTTCAAGCGCTTCTTCCCACGTGGTGGAAACTCGCTGCTGCTCCGCAGACTCCCAATACCCAGTACCCACTCCCACTACAAAAGCTTCACAGCACCTCACACAGGTTCACTTTTCCAAGTGGAGCAAGTATTGGGACTCGCCCAGGTTTTAAGAGAGCTCCTCTCACCTTCCTTCTTTGTACAAAGTCATGGCTCTTCAGGCTGTGGTCCCAAAGAGAAAAACATGGGATTATTTTCGCATCACTAAAGCCAGCAATGTTTAAAGTTAGGTGCATATTTAAGGGCTGTGCTTAACCAGTGCTTTATGTATGAGAGAACATGAACAAGGACACTGAGACTTCAGCGTAGCTGCAAGACACCATGAAAGAAAACCGGGATAGAGTAAGAGTCCCTTTCCACCCTGCTGGGACAGGGCTGAGCCCTAGAGCACACCCCTAGCCCAATATATTTTCTTTGTGGGTGTTTTTTAATCACATCAAAACAAAAGCAATCCGTTCAAACTGCACTCATGCCGGGATCCTGGCCGCTCGCTAAACCACTTGAGCTTTGGGATGGTTACATGACCTGGGAGGGGAAGAAGTGTGTGCACAGAGGGTGTGGGGCAGTGAAACAGCTTTCCGCTTGGAACCTCGTCCAGGCATTCAGTAATTAAACCTCCTAACAGCACAGCAAGGAAATGAAGTATATTCCTACGGGTTACATTAAGTGAGCACCTCGCAGCATCACAGCATCAGAAGATGGCCTGCAAAGTGGTTGCAAAACCACCTAACTCACACAGTCACGTAACAGAAACAAGCAAATGAAATGCAGAAAGGGGGAGTATGGGTAGTAAGTGCATGTTCAAAGCCTGGCTGCCAGGAAAGCCCCTGTGGTAACCCTATGCCAGGCAGCTTCTTGGTCATTATTATTTTAAAAGCGTTGACGGTATATGGATTTTAAATCATTAAGAAACACACTTTCAGGTAACTATTTTTTTATAAGAAAAGTGACTTAACTTCATATGACAAAGGTATGGACACATCAAACCCTGATGATACAGAAAAGCTAGCTGGGTCACTAGGACACTTCTGCCACCCAGAGGAAGCAAGCGGAGAGCTTCCACCCTCCTGGCTGTCTTGGGAAGAGGCACCAACTCCTCCACCCACTCGCACCCAATCCCAGACAGCTACATGGGTATTTTTGTAATTTTTTTTGAATGATGGTTTGAAACAGAAAGGTTGTGCTCTAAGCCATTGAATCTGGAGACATGCTTAGACTGCCAGAGCAATGGACGCTCCAGAAGGAGCTGAAAGAGGAAAAAGGGAAGGACACCAAAATGAGGCGGAAGCTCCCAGAACTACCTCCACGGGGCCACAGCCTTTGTTTTTTCTTTTAATGTAATGGGAAATAATGAAAAAGTACAGAAAAAAGTAAAGAAAAGGCATTCATATGCAAGAGGAAAACCCAAAAATCTTACCACTCCCTCTTTTGCTTTTTATTTACACAGCTGAAGGGCTCCATAAAACAGAAAAGGATGTCTCAAAATCAACTGTGCCTATCAAATATCCCACATTCCACAGGACTGCATCCCTTGCCCTTGTCTACACATGAAAGCATCTGTGTGAAATGAAGTGCGGATTGAAACAATTGTTGATAGACTGAAATAATTCTCCATATGGACTTTATTATTCCTAGTTCAGAGCTTAAGCCTCAGGTTCACTTTTGTTCTCTAGGAGGGCTCAAACGTAAACCAAGAAAAGCTGCTTACTGGACACACCAACATTGCATCTGCAGCAATAAAAAATTCATTACCTTAATTTGGATTAAAATAGCCAAGACAAATTGTTTGAGTTCTAATGTGAGTTAGCAACCTGAAGTCAATCCTGAAGCAGTGTCCAAGATGAGGTATGAGAAGCCAGCCCTTACTGCAAGCTACATATGAAGAGACAGTTACAAGCAATCCACTTGCTGTGACTTAATGAGTCCTCTGAGTGTGGCAACAAAGCCTGCCCCTGCCCTTTCCTTCTTGCATCCTGCAAGTGATTTAAATGCTTCCTAACTGACAATTAAAATGGAGCAGTCACTGACCCCAACTCAACTGACGGGCAGTAATCCTTCAGCCACAGTAAGGCTCTGTAACCCATGTTGCTGGATTTTCTGCAGGTTCAAGCTGAACGCTTGTTGGCTCACTTAGTTGGCCAGTCAACCCGAGCACAGAGTAAAAGGATCTATGCTCTTCAGACACCATCTTTTTCAGGTACAAAAGAGCATTCACGCTCGGAAGCCTTATAGTAAGTAGTGTCTCTGCAGAGGCTTAAGCAGAGGGCTGTGATTATATTAGTTAGCTGGAGAAAGGCAAGGCCCCAAAGCAATGCAGAGAACCCAAACCCGGGTGTTGTGGTTTAATCCAGAAGGCAGCCAATTCAGTTCAATTTTCCCAGAGGCTGGTGCATGATAGGGGATGTGATATACCCACTCAATGCCACGCTCTTTGGCCCAGGTGTCTATGAGGTTGTTTCGGAAATGAGTCCTGTTGTCTGACTCGATTATTTCTGGGGTGCCGTGTTGCCATAAGACTTGTTTTTCAAGGCCCAGGATAGCGTTCCAGGCAGTGGCATGGGGCACGGGATGTGTTTCCACCCATCCGGTGGTTACTTCCACCATTGTAAGCACATGGCGCTTGCCTTGGCAGGTTTGTGGGAGTGTGATATAGTCAATCTGCCAGGCCTCCCCATATTTATATTTCACCCATCATCCTCCATACCAGAGCGGCTTTAACTGCTTGGCTTGCTTGATTGCAGTGCATGTTTCACATTCATGGATAACCTGTGCAATAGTGTCCATGCTCAAGTCCACCCCTTGAGAAGGAGCCCATCTATATGTTGCATCTCTTCCTTGATGGCCTGAGGTATGATGGGCCCACCGAGCCATAAATAGCTCACCCTTATGTTGCCAGTCCAGATCCACCTGAGCCACTTCAATCTTAGCAGCCTGATCCAGCTGCTAGTTGTTTTGACGTTCTTCAGTGGCCCGACTCTTGGGTACATGAGCATCTACGTGACGTACTTTAACAACCAGCTTCTCTACATGGGCAGCAATATCTTGCCAGAATGCGGCAGCCCAGATGGGTTTACCTTTGCGCTGCCAGTTGCTCTGCTTCCATTGCTGTGGCCATCCCCACAGGTCATTTGCCACCATCCATGAGTCAGTACAGAGATAGAGCACTGGCCACTTTTCTCTTTCAGCAGTATCTAGCGCTAGCTGGATGGCTTTCACCTCTGCAAACTGTTTTGATTCACCTTCTCCTTCAGCAGTTTCTGTGACTTGTCATATAGGACTCCATACAGCAGCCTTCCACCTCTGATGCTTTCCCACAATAAGGCAGGACCCATCAGTGAACAGACCATACTACTTCTCATTTCCTGACAGTTTATTATACAGTGGGGCCTCTGCAGCACACGTCACCTCCTCCTCTGGTGATACTCCAAAATCTTTGCCTTCTGGCCAGTCTGTGATCACTTCCAAGATTCCTAAGTGACTGCGGTTTCCTATTTGAGCCCTTTGTGTGATCAGTGCGACCCACTTTCTCCACGTGGCATCAGCTGCGTGATGTGTAGAGGACACCCTCCCTTTGAACATCCAGCCCAGCACTGGCAGTCACGGTGCTAAGAGGAGCTGTGTTTCAGTACCAACCACTACCAACCACTTCTGAGGCAGCTCAAACTCCTTCGTAAGCTGCCAATATCTCTTCTTCAGTTGGAGTATAGCGAGCCTCGGATCCTTGATATCCCTGTCTCCAAAACCCTAAGGGTCAACCTTGGGTCTCCCCGGGTGCTTTCTGCCAGAGGCTCCAGGTAGGGCCATTCTCCCCGGCTGTGGTGTACAGCACATTTTTTACATCTTGTCCTGCCCAGACTGGCCCAAGGGCTACTGCATGAACAATCTCCCATTTAATTTGTTCAAAGGCTTGTTCTTGCTGATTTGAAATTGTTGTTCTTCCGTGTCACTTGATTACAATCAGACTGTAATTTGGAATATGCATTCTCCAAAAACCCACAATGCCTAAGGAAGCTTGTGTTTCCTTTTTGCTAGTTGGTGGAGACATAGCTGTTATTTTGTTGATCACATCCCCTGGGATCTGATGATGTCTGTCTTGCTATTTTATTCCTAAAAACTGGATCTCCTGTGCAGGTCCTTTGACCTTACTTTGTTTTATGGCAAAACTGGCTTTCAGAAGGATTTGGACTATTTTCTTCCCTTTCTCAAAAACCTCTTCTGCTATGTTGCCCCATATGAGGACGTCATCAATGTATTGCAGGTGTTTCAGAGCTTCATCCTGTTCCAGGTGCAGTCTGAATCAGTCCATGGCAAATGGTGGGGCTGTGTTTCCACCCCTGGGGCAGTCAATTCCCAGTGTACTGGACACCCCTCCAAGTGAAAGCGAACTGTGGCCTGCACTCTGCTGCCAAAGGGAATGAGAAAAATGCACTAGTGATATCAGTTGTGGCATACCACTCAGTTACCTTCAACTCCAGTTTGTATTGTTCTAGCATGGCCGGCATGGCAGCACTCAGCGGCAGCATGACTTCATTCAGGCCACGATAGTCTGCTGTTAGTCTCCACTCTCCATTAGACTTTCACACTGGCCATATGGGACTGTTAAAGGGTGATCAAGTCTAGCTGATCACTCCTTGGCTCTCCAGTCAGCAGAATCAGCATATGGATGGGAATCAGGGAGTCTCGGTTGGTGCAACATTGCCACCGGTACACCGGTGTCCACTAGGGCTTTATACTCCTGTGGGTCTGACGTGCCAGGCCACTGAATCCACGGAGTCCAATAAACCCAGTTGTCCCCTTCCTCCACCTGGCTGGAGGCCGGGCCCCTCTAGTCCTGGTCATAGTATTCGTTACTCACTTCCTGTAAATACAAATCAGAAGTCCCTTTATTAAGATCAGAAGTAAGATCAGCCCCTCTACTCTGTCTGGGGAACTGCCCATTGGAACCTGGAGCAGTGATTTTCCCAGAAGAACCCCCCCTGTGATTGTTTTTCCTTGCAACTCACGTACCCATGCCTCTAGGGTCGAGGTAGGTTTTCCATCTGACTTCCTCATGTCCTCTCCGTGGTCACACAGGTAAAACCACAGGGTGGTCCGTGGTGTGTACACCCTATATCCTCTCTCTTGAGCAGAGGAACGCTCACTCCTAAGAGCTGAGATACTGGTCCCTACAGGTGTGGAGTAGGACATACCCTCTTTGAATCGCTGGAACTCTTGGGACAGTTTCTCCACAGCTGAGACACAGGCCCGCAGGGAGGAAGAGAGACTTTCTTCGTATTGCCGAGTTGGCCAGCCAATTCATACACCGTTTGTCCCTCTCTGTCTTTCCAGGTCATTATGGCCAATGAGTTGGCATATGACGATGGTGCACTGTTGTACTGTGTACAAACTTCTGCCATATGGGTCGTGTACACTTGCCTTCATCTGGATCTTTGGATAACTGCTCGCTGTCTAGGTCGTCATAAATCACCTCCAGCACAGCTAGTTCCCTCAGGTACTGGACACCTCTCTCCATGGTGGTCCACTTGCCTGGGTGATGTATAACATCTTCCTTGAAGGGATACCTTTTCTTCACGCCTGACTGGAGTTGCCTCCAGAAGCTGAGGGCTTGTGCCCCTTTTCCAATCACTTTGTCAATGCCCCCTTCCCTAGAAAGGGATCCCAGCTGCTTGGCTTCCCTACCCTCTAATTCCAAGCTACTGGCCCCATTATCCCAACATCAGAGCAGCCAGGTGACAATGTGCTTGCCTGGATGATGGCTGAAATCTTTTTGCATATCTTGCAGCTCACTCAGGGATAGGGATCGGGTGGTTACTGCCTCATTTATGAGTTCTGCCTCTTCCTCCTCCTCTTCTTGTGATGGCCCTGCTTCAGAGTAGCCTGTCTCATCCACTTCTTCCTCCTTCCCCTTCTTAGTAGGAGTTTCTTCCCTTACTAAACGAGCTGACTTTTGCATTCAATATTTCTTCTTGTGTATAGGGGCGACTGATACCGGCACAGGTTGGGTCTCTGGTTCAGCTGCAGTGCCTGTCGCCGGGGCTGGAGTAGCCACAGTGCCTGTCGTTTTGTTGTCAGACCCAGAGACGTTCTCTTCCCCTTGAGGGTACTGTATAGTGCTGAACAGGGCTCGGTAGGCATGGGCCAGGCCCCAGCATGTTGCAGTGATTTGTGTCTCTCTGGAATTGCCGGGGTGGCAGCATACTTTTTCCAAATATTTTACTAGTTTTTCAGGATTCTGCACTTGTTCAGGGGTGAAGTTCCAAAACATTGGAGGTACCCACTGTCCTAGATGCTTGCCCATACTATCCCACACACCCTGCCACTCAAAACTATGCAGCCTTGGGGTAGAGCGCTGGGTGGTATTCTTAAATAGTTGTTTAACCTTAAACAAGACCTGAAACACATTCAGGAGACACAGCAATAGGAACATGCTGGTTTGAACACCTCAAGGATATTCAAAATTTGCAAGAGCTATTGTAACTAGCCAGGAGGAGAAGGGGAAGGTGAAGGAGCAAGGGAAATTGTCCCCCCTTGTGTTCCCCATAGATTGGCTCTCCAAGGAGAAAGGTAAAGAGTGTAATTATTAATAGTTTCCGAGAGATGGTTCCCAAAGTACAGAGATGACAGCAATGCTGAGTACAAATACCAGATTAGTCCCACGACGAGTAATTTTATCATATCATAAGCCACTGTTACACAGTACATAAAAATGATAACCTTAATCCAGCCCCCAGAGATGATAAACAGCACAACAGGGAACATACACAGCAAGTAAGGTGTTACATAACACAACTCTGAGAACAAGTGCGACAACTCTGAGAGCAAGTACATCAACATTGTGACCAGAGACTATTAAACTAATATAATGAATGCTTATAACAAATTTGTTTTAACACTCTCTGGTCAGATCTGTTGTTATCTCAACCCTTTGACCCCCACGCTGGGTGCCAAAAAGGACTGTTGTGGTTTAACCTGGGCAGGCAGCTAAACACCACACAGCCTTTTGCTCACTTCCCCCCAGTGGGATGGGGGAAAAGAATCAGAAAAAAGGTAAAACTCATGGGTTGAGATAAAGACAGTTTAATAGGACAGAGAAGGAGGGGAAAATAACGATAAGAGACTATACAAAACAAGTGATGCACAAATGCAATTGCTCACCACCCGCTGACCGATGCCCAGCCAGTCCCCGAGCAGTGGGCTGCCACCCCCCAACCAACTCCCCCCAGTTTTATTGTTCAGCGTGACATCCTATGGTCTGGAATATCCCTTTGGCCAGTTGGGGTCAGCTGTCCTGGCTGTGTCCCCTCCCAGCTTCTTGTGCACCCCCAGCCTCCTCAGTGGCAGGGCAGCATGAGAAGCTGAAAAGTCCTTGTCTTAGTTGTTGCTGAGCAGTGCTTACACAGAAACATCAGTGCGTTATCAACATTATTCTCATCCTAAATTCAAAATGCAGCACTATACCAGCTACCTGGAAGAAAAGTAACTCTATCTCAGCCGGAATCAGGACACTGGGCTTGCTCCTTACAGCAACAGTTAAGAGTGCAGCAGAACCTGGACACTTGAAACATTAATCTGACAGGGTTTGAACAATACCTGTATTTATATGGTGGGGAGCACACTATCGTTGCATTCAAAGACCACAACTGTTGCAACTCAGCACAAGAATTTCACCCCTTCTCTCATCTTCTCTGGTGAAGATATGTTAAAGCTGAATCTGCACTAGCCTAGTAAGGTACCAGGCTATCACACATGCTTCACCTATACCTGAGAAATACCCCAGGAAAAATCATGCTGCGGTGTTGCATCAATGCAAATGTCTCTTATTTTACACATCATGCATGTCCCTTTCTGAAGAAAAAGATACAAAGCTCCCTTACACCAGTATATCTGGAACCACATAAGGGTGATGTCATCACTTCATACTGGCAGGAAGACACCGCTTTCTTCTGTCAACACAGCTTCAGGATGTGCAGGTTGAACTGCCAGTTCTTCCACTGGCCTTGGACAGCTTGGGACTCTCTTTACCAATTTCTCCTACCTTTTATCCTCTCTTCCTCACTTCTTGTGCCTCTCTAGTGCACATGCATTTGGGTGCAGGGTTTGTCTACAACTTACATGCACAGCACCACGCAATGGTCTGTATCTCCACTCTCAGCAGAGCAACACACATTCACCCACCAATCCCACCGTT
>JANHGO010002873.1:0-28632 GCA_024606505.1 Aquila spilogaster
GCCTGCAAAGGTCGGGGCGCTGCCGCTCTGCTGGGAGCACACGGCGAGCTGCAGGTTAACATCCACACCGCCCCACTTCAGCAGGAATCACATTCCTAAACAACTCTCAGGCATTCCTGGTGTGTTTTAGTTTAATCTGCAAAATGCTGTTTGCTTGCAGACTGTGGGTACTGCTGCATATTAAGGCTGCTACACGTGTAAGGCGCCTCTGTGAAGCTTCAAAACTCCATTAACATTTTCATGGCAATTCCTCTATTTTTTTTTTTTCCCTTCTACAACGAATATTATTTCCTGCCTGCATTAAAAGCAGCCGAATTTCAAACTTCCAGGAGAAGAGAACAGTCCTCTTTATTTCCTTCCCAGTGAAAACATTTCAGCTGGAAAATTCTCATCACTGTAGTGCTGACCTTTGTGGAGGGCTTTAAATCCTCAATGAAGGCAGCATGTAACTGCTAAGTTTTATTAACTGATTATCCCCGTGGTTCTGCAGTCAAATTTGATTAAGGGGTGCTTGTATTTGGTGTGAAAATTTGGGCTCTGGGCGTCATTTTGGGCTGCTGCAGCTGATGTGCTCCAGCCGTGCGGTGTGCGGTGCTGCCACACAGCCTGGCCTGGGAAACGCATCGCTAAAGGAGCCAAAATGGGGTTTGTTTGTGATTATTTAGTCAAAATGTGGTGTGGGGCACAGCAAAGTGCAGTGCTGTGAATGGGAGATAGATGGGCAGCCCTCTCTGTCCTCCAACTTCTGAAAGTCAAAGAGGACGAAGCACGAAGCATCTTCCTCCATTTCCACTCTTCCCCCCCTTGTTTTTTTCCCATGGTGTTCCACATTGACAAGTGCAGTAGATATGAAACATCACAACAATGAACACAACTACTTTTCTCATGCCTTTGACTCTCTTACTTCCAGGCTATTTACCGAGAAGTGCAAGAAACTAAATGTTCTGAAATGCTGCAGCAAAATGGAGAGGGGGAAAATAAAAGAGAATAACATAAAGCATGTAAGCAACTTGATAAAAATGAAGCAATATTGATGGAAAATGGAGTTTTAAACAGCAGGACAACAGCAGCTCAGATGGATTTCCTTCCTGGGTATTACAAGGCTAAGGCGAGTGCCTGGAAGAGAGGCAGGCAGGGATATAATCACACGTTTCCCTGCGTTGTAAGAGCTTGTGATGCTGCAGCACTGATTGGGAGCCTGCTCTGCTGCAGGCTCTCCCCATGGCCACTCAGTGCTGCCTCAGTTTCCCCCTCTGCAAAGCGCTGCTCATGTTCTCTGCTTGTTTGCAAGGTGAGCGCTGCAACGTGTGAGCGGGGAGACGGGCAGCAAAATGAGCAGGGCAGTGGGATGGGGGAGAACAGCACAGCGCCTGCACCAGGACACGGGGGAAGGGCAGGGAGACCTTTGCATTTCACGGTGTCCCATGCGAAGGGAGTGCAGCTGCCTCCCCGGAGCCCCCAAGGTGTGAGGGGCATTTGCAGCACTCGGTTTTAAATGGCACAAGCAAGTGCCAGCCCCTTCCCAGTCCCTCCGCTGACCCTTATTGCTAACAGCCCAACACAGCCCTGGGTTGCAGATAAGGGGGTGTCTGAGCTTTCTTTCTCTTCCTGCCACGTGGACAGCGGCCAGAAATCTCTGCTTGTGGCACTTGATAAAGCTCTCATGCAGCGGGGAGAGATGGGCAGCGGCAGCCACAGGGGAGAGAGGTGCTGAGGATGAGGGGGGGGAAGTGCCAAAACGCCCCAAATAAAAGCACTCCAATAACTGTCATGTTTCAGGGAGAAATGTGAAGCGGTCCCCACGATGCAGGGGCACAAAGACTGAGTTGGGCCACTGCAGATGTGTGCGTGGATGGTCCGAATGCGTCCCAGCCCAGCCCTGGAGGTGGGGGCTATGCGGTGCTGCGGAGCAGCGCGTAGTCTATAAACAGAGGCTGCTGCTAAGCTCTGGGGTGAAACTCTACGTGTGTGTCTTGGGGCCAAGCGGTAATTGCTCGGTGAGACCCATTGAACCTCTGATGCTAAAGAACGCAGGGGGCTCCCCATCCCACCCTGACTTTTGCAGCTCTGGGGGCTCTCAGCTCCCCCATGGGAGGGGCTGCCCGCTGCGAGGTGCCTGGGCACTGCCTGGTGGGACCCCTTCCTCTCTGCCAGCGATGGCTTCTGGAGCTCCTTTGTGCTGTTCTCATCCCAAAAGCTCTTTTGGAAATCTGGCCTGGACTTCGCGGCAATGGAGAAAAGCGACGGATGTAGAGAAAATCCCCAAAGATGGGTGGCGCACAAAGGGTTAAATGAAGCATTTGTATAAAAACAATGCATCCCATTTTTGCTTGATTGGCACTTTAATTAGGCCCGTGTCCTTTTGCTGCCACCGCAATCAGATTGGAGAAGAATGGGAAGCTTCACACCGCTGTATTTATCTCAAGATTATAAGATCTCCTTCTTTTTTTCTTCCGATGCAAAGGAGGGAAAAAAAGAAAACCAACCACAGCAGCACCTTATAAACGTGGCAAAGGAATGATATTATTTAGGGCTCGGAGAAAGCGCGGCTTCCCGATTGCAGCACAAGGATTAACTGTATTGTGTTAACCAGGGATTGCTATTGCTATAGGAGAATGGGAAAGAAAAGTTCTCTCTTTCAAGTCTGCCAGCAAGGAGATGAGGGCCGGGGCTCCCAGGGCAGCCTTCAGCCTAAGTGCTGCCTAAAGCAGCTGGGGTCCTTGTGGCCTTGGCCTGGCACTTTGCCTCCCCCCAGATGCCAAGAAGGAGAACCTCTGGGCATCGCCCCTGCACCTCTCTCCCTGTCTTCTCCTGTGCTCCAAATCCCCCCAAGAAGGGGAAAACCCACCCAAATCCCCCCCATTTCCTCCCTCCCTCCCCTCCATGTGAGCTGCGGGGCACCGTTCAGCCCCATCTTTAAATTCCAGAGGCTTTCCATCCCCAACCAAGGCTGAGCCTCCAGAGGAAGGCAGCGTTGGCTGTGGGCAGTGGTCCCGGCCCCGCGCTGTGCTCAGGTCTGGTTTGCAGTGGAGCGGTTCTTCTTTGAGCAAAGATAGAAACGACGCCATTTGATTGAGGTGGTTAATTACACAGCTCCAAGAGTAAATTACAGCTATCAAATATCCCAGTGAATATTCACTTACAAATGGAGATGGAGGAAAATGAATTATTTTTTTTTTGGGTTTGCTGGCAATTTTGAAATGAAAACATTGTCTCCTTTGGGGAACGTTAACCAATCCTTTTGAAAACTCCTCTGCAACTGCTGAATTCAGATGCGCTTTGTTGGAGGCCCACCAAGCAGATTGCTCTGATCGCCCTCAGCCACTTCTTTTCTCTTTTGAGGTTCTGTGTTTCCTTGTGGTTTTTGGAAACATTTGCCCTCTAACTTTTTTCTTTCCTAAGTGAAAACCATTGAGAGAACTGTGTTTTCTCTTAAACCCGAGGCTTTTGGGGCCGTGCTGCCCAGGTGTGCTCCCCCTAAGGCTCCCCTGGAGCTGTTGTGCTGCTGCAGGCTCCCAGCCACGCTGCCCCGTGCCTCAGTTTCCCCGCCAGCACTGCAGGAGCTCTGTGGGGCAGTGTGGTCAACGCCTGCCAGGTCCTCTTGCTGCAAAACCCCTGCAGCAATCACTCCTCCTGTGCTCTGAGGAGGTTCCCCTTCGCCTCCCTGCTGTGTCTGCTGCCTCCTTCCCCAGGTAATGAAAGGGAAGCGTGGCTCGGTATGTCCGTGCGTGCTCGCAAATTGCTGGGGCTGATTAGGAAACAAAAAAATAAAGACAGTTTTCTTGTATTTTCCTCATCTCTGGCCCTCAGGAGCAAACCCAAAGCCCACAGAAACCCCTCCTTCCCACACGCCTCATTATAAGCAGTGTTGTGCGTCCCAGAGCTTCTTGTCCCAGTGCTTCTGGGGCCCTTGGGCATCCCCTAATTTGCCCCGTGCCACCCTTTGTCCTGGGAGAGAGGATGTTTTGCCATGTGCAGGCAGCACGTGGGGGCACGGGGGACTTGTTATCCCATCCCCTCCGGCTGTGGGGCTCAACACGGGATATGGGGGGACATGAGCAGTTTTCATCCCCCAGGAGCCCAGGTCCCTTTGGGGTCTGCATGGGAGGAGTGGAAACAAGACAGCAAAACACTGGGCTGCATGTGAAATGCATTGCAGCTGAGCTGTGATCGGGTGGCACAGCATGGGCATGGCCAAACAGCACCCCTGGACATGTCAGACTTTGGGGGTTAGCTGCACGTACAGCATGTGTTGATGGCATTGCATGGGCTTCATCGTGCGGGACATGTCCCAGGAGGGAGGGGTGTTTTTTCCCTGATGCATGATAGATTTTGCCCTAGCATGGGTCACGGAAAGCCCAACATTGATGGGTTTCATCTAATTTCAATTACAGTCATTAAAACTTTTGCTTGCACGAGCTGAGCCTTTCCAAAAGCCATCAAATGACAGCCCATTAGAGAGCGGTTATTTATAGCGGGGCATGTTAATTTTACAGGATCACAGACCAGTGATTCAGTGCCTGGCGTTGCTGAAAGGAATCACTCACAGGAATGAGTGTTCACTGACATGAAAGCACCCCAAATCCACAACCTCTCAGCAGCAGAGCTCCAAGAATCTGTCAGAACCCATCGGCAGCAGCCTGGGATGCTCCATGGGATGGGGCACGTGGCATGGAGAGGGGATGCGGTGCTGGGCGATGCTGAAGGGGAAGGGGCTTTGGAATGAAGGTGCCCCCAGTCTCACTTTCTCGCCGCTTTGTGGTGTTTTTGTGAGTTGTGGGGATGCAAAAGGGATTGGTCTGCCTCTATGTGCATGGAGACACGGTATGAAAGACACCGGAGATGAGGGAGGAGGAGGAAAATGGAAGAAAATAACAAAACCTCCTGCGCTGAATCCCCTTGAATTTTATAGTGGTGAGAGCTGGAGGCTCTCTGGGTGGAAGGATAGGAGGAGAGAGGGGAAGGGACGGTGGGTAATAGGGGCATTTGGCACAGATGGTGGTGCGGAGCCTGGAGTAGGGCCTGCTCCTGACCCTGCTGGTGCCTGGGGACTTGTCCTTGCAGGGAGCCCTGCTAGGACAGGCACCCTAACCCTGGCACTAACCCTAACACTAACCCTCTCCCTCTGCCATCCCCCCAAAGTGGGAATGCAGCAGGGGAGATGAACTCATGGGCAAGCTGGGCAGGTTCGGGCTCAAAACTTGTGGGGAGGAAGGGCAGCATCACACCCTCCAGAGCCCATCAGGAAAAGGGATTTTTTCCCCTGGGGATCCTTCTGCTGGGCTGACAGCATCGCCCCTCCCTGCTTGCCCTGCGGTGGTGCCACGCAGTGGCCCAGCAGCTCCACTTGGCCACCTCCAACCCCTGGCGGAGCAAGGAAAGGGGGCAGGATGTGGCACAGCCCAGGTCTGGCTGATCTCTGCTCCCTGCTGCCCTGCTTGTCTGCCCTGCTGCCTAATTCCAGGCCCCTTTGGGAGTGGGCCTCCCTTTTCCATCATTTCTTCAGCCCCTCCTGCAGCTCTGACCTTGTCTGAGCCATTGAGGCAATATAAAGTAATACGATAATCATAGCAATGATAGCAATAATCATAATAATAAGCCACGCTATGGCTAGGGCACCTGTCACCTAGGTATGTGAGTGCCCGTGACAGCTAGCTATTACATACCTAGGCTAAGTGTAGTGGTGCCACGGCTGGATGTTAACAGGAGAGCAAGGGAATAGGAGTAGGGAATAGGAAATGGGCTCTGGTAGCGCTGCTGGAGTCTGGAGGTCACCAAATGGTCCCCCAGGCCTGGCTGGCAATGAATCAGCAACAACAGAGCGATGTTTTCAGGTATCTGCAGAGAGAAAGGAGGATGCTGTGCCACGTCCCCGTGCCCTGCGGGTCGGGTGAGGTTTTATTGCAGGATCAGCAGCAGCGAGGGACATCGCTGCAATTCACTCTGGCCAAGTTTATGAGAGGAGCAAGGCAGGGGCTCTGGGGCTGTGAGCACAAAGCACTGTTAAACCAATGTATCGAGGGTGGTTTGGGCTCTGTGTTGCTGCAGGGCTGTAAATCTGTTTGGGATGAATTGCTCACAGGGTCTCTGTGTCTATAGAATAGGGAGGGAGATAGCGGGGTGCTGGGGGAACGATGCTATGGGTGTGGGAGAAAGGCGGCTGGGACACGGTGCTCTTGGGGTTCTGCACCACTGCACGCATTATGGGCATGGCTCATGGTGCAGCAGTGTTGCACACAGGGAGTTTCCCCTGTATTTATGTGCATAAATGCCCTTTGTGGCGTTTCCCAATGCCCCAAAGCACAGCGTGGCTGTTTTCAATGACTATTACACGGCAGAACTGCTGAAAATCCTCCTCACCTGTTATCAACATCCCACAGCGCATTTCCCCTCTGACCCCACCAGCATCAAAACAGTCCCCCCCAGGACCACCAACCACCCCCCCAGCCCTTGCTCCTGCACCAGCTCTGCCACATTAAGCTGCCGGAATAACTTCATTGCATGGGCCGCTTCACCTCCTCTCTGTACCTGCAACTAAGCCCATCTCCCACTATTCCCTTTGATGACTTCCCTTCAGCTGCTGCAGAGGAGAAATGCTCGTATCAGCAAACAGATGGCGGCTGAGGCATGTAGCATAAAATATATTTATCAAGGCAAACAGCTGTAGCCCATTTCATCCCGAAGATTTCTATTAAAAGTTCTCTGGAGCTACAAGCTGCTCCGACTTGCAGCCGGAATAAAGCCGAGGGGACAAATGGCTTTTGCAGAGTGTTTCTTTCCCTCTCTTATCTCTTTTCTTTGCAGCCTGAAGAAAGCCTGACCCCGGCTTGAGGGAGCCTGGGTACCACGAGCGGCCCTGGGTGGCTGGGATGGGAAAGCCGGGAGCAGCACTGCACCTATCCCTGTGCCTGGGGATGGGCACACCGTGCACAGACCCGCAGGACGGGTGAGTTTTGGACCCAGCGATGCCTCTGCTCGAGCCTGGGTCACTCCCAGACCCCGAAGGTGATTTTCTGCTCCTTCTATTTCACTGTTGTCTTCGTTTTCATTCTTAAGTGACCTCAGTGCCACGTTTACAGAAAAGAGAAACGTTTGGAGGAAATGCAGCATTGTCCCTCAACTCGAAGTAGAATTTTTGGGGCAGACATTACTTTCACGGTGTTGTAAAATTCCCGGCTTCTGCTGCTGCAACATTGACAAAACCACAAAATCCTCCTGGAATGGAGATTTCCATATTTCGTATGAAATGCGCCATCTGAACGCTCAGCTGATGTGTCGGCTCCAAAGGCGTCCCAAAGCCGGGCTCCCACTTTCATAGAGAGCCCTTATGGCCGTGGGAAGCCAGGGCAGAGAACATGTTGGGGGCAGAGGTGGACTCAACACTGAGCCATAGAGAAAGGCAAAACCACAGAGCCCATTTCCCTCTGTGGATATCTCTCTTTATATCATCTGCTGCGATCTCCAGTCCCCCCTTTTCTATCTATCTGTGAGGCGTTCCATTGCAGCGAAGAGCTGCAGATGGAGATGTACACTGCAGCCATCTCCCACCCAGTGGCATTTCAGCTTCTCCAAAATGGCCCTAGCAAGCCAAACCATCACTCTTTTCTTCCCCCCTCTCTCTCAGATCTCCTTTTTTCTTTCTTTTCTTTGCTGTGTGCGCACAGGATCGCAAACAGCATATGCGCAGTATAACATATTCCTGGCAGTCCCTCCTTTTTAATTGCACGCTGCTTCCCCAGCCAACAGCTACACGTTTCATCCCAAATTCAGCTTGCTATTTTGAGTCGAGCGAGCAGTGGGATGAGAAGTTTGCCCTAAAAATGTGCTCAGTGGAGTCGGGATGCCATATGTGCGTGGAGGTGCCGAGAGCTTGTTGCACTGCCCACGGAACTGGGAAACCATGTGTGGGGGGGCAGTGGGATTAGTGGGGGCCCACAGGCTTGCCTAGCTCTTGGGGAGTCTGCATGAACTCTGGGTTATCTCATTCCTTCTTAAAGCTTAGCTCCTTGAAGGATGCAATGCAGTGGGTTGATGCAAACCTGGTTGGTGATGCTCCTGGAAGATGCAAGAGGTGTGAGCAAAGGGGTACAAATCCCCGCATTCCCACTTTCATTTATTGCCCTAAGAAACACCATCCTGGAACCTCTGAATGAACAAATGAGCTCGAGTTCACCATATAAACCAGCCACATAGAAACACTGCTGCCTCTGTTCTGAGCAGAATTGTGATGGGGAGGCAAAGGGATTGGGAACAGCATGCCTTTTTGCTGTGTTTTTGTATCTTGGGGGTTTATCATTCAGGAGGTGGACTTGATGAAACGTATGGGTCCCTTCCAACTTGGGATATTCTATGATTCTATGATTATTGCAGCCCAGTATTACTGTAACCCAAGGATGCCCAAATATTGCAACCCTGCAGCACTCTTTCAACCCAACACATATTATTTTTGCAACCAAAGACGATATTTATATTGCAATACTATTGCAACTTGGTGATACCCAGTTACTGCAACGCTGAAATTCCTTTTGCAGGCTGCATGAGCTTGGCTACCAGCAAATCAAACTAACGTTGGAATAATTCACATTCTTGTACTAGATGATGAGTTGGCCGAACCTTGGCCACTGCTTCGCAGCCCTCCTAGAGGCAACGTGTAAATAATTCTGCCATAAGAGGATGGGACTGGGCGAGTGGATTCAGGGGATGCTGGGTGTGCTGAATATTTGTCCTTCTTGCTTCAGGCATCCCCACAGTTTCACAGTTTGCAAAGCCCTGGGGAGGGCCCTGAGCTGCTGCGCATCTCCTGGGTTTTGGCACGTGGAAAGGGGAGCAGAGAATCACATCTCACCTCCAAAGCAGAGACACTGAAGGGGGGCAGAGCAGAGAGATAAAAGCCGTGAAGCGGCAGCAGGAGGCAGGGAGAAGAAAGATAGCAGGAGAACAAGCTCGCTCCCAAAATATCCCTTGTTGTGCTGCGCTGAAGACCAAAACCTTGCACTTGGAAGGCTCTTCCAAGGGGAGAGGCTGCACACTTTGCTCCAACCGCTGCCTTGGGGCCCTCGGTTGGCTTTGAAACAGCAAACCTATTCCCAGGGCTTGGGGGAACTTGTCTTTGAAAAGAGCTTGTAGCAAACGCCAGCTGAACCCATTGCTGAGTCTGAGGCAAATCAGGTGAGCGGCTTTGGGGCAGAAAAGGGAAAAGAACGGAGAGTCAGAACATTTCGTTTCTGTGTTTTTCCAAATGAAATGTTTGGACTTTTCCTTTCAAACGCAGCTTTTACGTGGAGACGTGTCCGGTTGGAACACGAAAAGGGCTGGAAGGTCATTTCACAGTGTTTATGCCCTTGCTGCATCTCAGCCCGGGGTTTCAGCGTGTGTTGTGCAAGGCATTTCACATTTCAGTCCACACAAAAGAGGCTTTTTTTTCCCATCTTTCCGACTCATTGAGACTCATTGAGTAAAGAGGGGGGAAACAGCAGAAAAACACAGAATTAACTCTAAAAATAATCTTCTTCTAAAAACAATCTAAAAATAAACTCTAAAATAATCTCCCAGGTGAAAATTTCCAGGAGCCCGGCTTGTCTCTAGGAAACATTTCAGCATTGCTAACCAAAATAACCCATTAAACCCCATTTGTTATCCAAATCTGATGGTATCAAATGCATCCTAGCCTGTAGCAATAGGAGCCCCTTTCTCACGGCTTTAAACCTGTACCCATTGCTTCTCCTGGACTTCTTCCTGCCGATACCAGTACTGGAGGGCCTTGGTTTCCATCCTAGCAGCATCTTCCCCCATCACAACCCATTCCACTTGTGCATGAATGCCTGGAAGCTGTGCGCAGCAGATCCCCACCAACTATGTCCTGGATTTCTTCAAGCAGCTTTGGTGGATGGAGCTGAAAGCATTTGCTTTGCAGCCATCAGCCCAAAGTTTCCCAGCACTGTTGCTGTCCGGAGCTGTGAAGGCTCCTGCCAGCATCCTGCCTCCTGGGTGCTCACCATGCTGCCCTGCCATTCATTGCAGAGCAGAGATTCCCAGCCACTGTGATTCCGGGATACTTCTCCATCAGTCAACTGCACTTCAAGATGAATTATGTTCCCCTGCACAAACAACCTGGGAGTGCACCTGGGTGCGAGAGGGCGATCTTTCTTCCTGCAATCAGCAGCAAGAAACGAAGTCCTGAGAAGAAGCATTTGGAGTTTGTCCGGCTCCTTCAGTCCGCATTTGGAGCGGAGGAGATTTCCCTGAGGGTTTACTCATTAACATTAAAAAAAAGAGGAATTGGTGTGGTTCAGTTTGGGCCCAAACTGTCATCCTGGTATGAACACTCCAAAGGTTCAGTTTTAAGTATTTGAAACGAAAATTTCCAGTTGTCCAAAGTGATGGCGTAACTGTGTCAATGGACGATGGAAGAGCCACCGATGTCATCTCTTTGGGCTCCAGTGAGGCCTTCAACACAGCGAAAAGTATGGCAATGATGGGCAGAATGATCGATGGATGGAGAACTGTTGTGAGATCGTACCCAGAGGGCACTGGTTGGTGGCCCAGTGGATGGAGATCAGTGACAGTGGTGTCCTGCAGGGATCAGTACTGGGACCAGTACTGTTCAATAGCTTCATCTTCAGACTCAGCTTTCGTGCCTGTTTCCCTCAGCTCTGATTTTCCCCATTCACCCTTTTTCTTGAGATGTTTCAGACCCAGCAGCCCTGTATGTATGGAGGACAGCCCCCCGCATCTCTGTTCCCTGTCTAGATGAGCTTGTCACCATCTCACACACACTCCCGACCTCTGCTGCAGCAGCTCTCTGAGTGAGGACCTGCCCACCTGCTTCACTTATTCCCAGTGGGTTGTGAGTACCAGGGTGGGAAGGGGAGCAATAAATCCCAAATTTCCCAAGTGACATCCCCGTATTGACCCAACCACTTAGAAAAATGATAGCAATTTCCTCAGTGAGGCAACAGCCACTGGAGCCCCTGATTTGGAGAGATGCCATTCCCTTGGGACCCTCCCTTCTGCTTCCTGCCTTCCAGCATCAGCCAGCAGAAGGGGTGGGATGCAGCGTTGGTTGATGGCAGATAAAGGTGTAGGTTGGGGTGTAACCCAGCACTGCTGCCCTAAATGGGGGCTCTGAGCACCCTGGGCTGGCAACGTGCAGCAGTACTAAAGAGGTGTCCCTGCAGCAGAGCCCAGGATTTGGGAACAAGATTAAAGGCAGCAGGCTTGGAAGAGAAGCAAAATTAAAACATAAAAACTCAGATTTCATTGCCAGAAGGAAACCGGCAGACACCATCTTCTGAGGTTGTTAAAAGAAGAGCCATCATTACAGCGTGCTTCTGGACCCACAGCAAACTTGGCAGGTCTTTAATTTGGTTTGAACATAGCAGTCCCCTTTTACTACAGGGGGAAAAGCCCCGGCTGGCACATGCCGACTGCTTCGTGCCTGCAGCAGGCTGGATGGCTGCTCATTTCCCAGAGCAGAGGTGAGCAATAATTTTATATGGACTCCCAGGTTTTATAGGGACCTGCAGTGCTGCTGCCTCTCACACCCAATGGGAGCGACAGCTTCTCGGCCAGAAACCACCGCAGGGGCTGTGTCTGGGGCCCAGCACTTTGCGTCTGCTTCGAGCCTGTCCTCCAGAAAGGCACCGTGGGTTCATCCACCATGAATTTGTCTGGCACTGAGGTCCTGCTTACCTTCCCTGCCCGGTGTTTCCTCGCTATAAAGCTGTTGTCTGCTGTTATAGCTCTTTTTTCATTCTTTTTCTTCCTTCCTTTTAAGTCTTCTGGCTCCTCAGGTGATTTGCTCCAGCAGCTGCAGTTTTGCAAGTCACATCTTTGCCTCCCCAGGTTTCCATCAGGAGCCCCATCCCACCCTGGGATACACCTCAATGACGTGCCCGTACCCCAGAGCCCTTCCTCAGCATCCCTCCTTCCCAGGGACTGAATGCTAAAACCCATTTTCCTCCTCCCTCCCTTTCCCTGCCACCCCTTCCTCAAGCAGCCGTGTCGGGGCTGAAGGGATTAGCAGGGTGTTCAGCCAGTGTCCGCGCCTCGCAGCGCAGTGCATTCCCTTTATCTCAGGGAAGCAGGCGCCTTGGCCGCCAGCCCTGCAGGGATTTATCGGGGTGCCCTGGAGCTGCCTCTCGCTCCCGTGCCGGCTCCTTCATCCCCACCCTCTTGGAAAGGGATGGGAAAATGCAAATGGGAGAGTTTGGGCTTGGATATATACACGTGGCTGCTTGGCCTTGGTGCCACGCTACGGGGATGGGGAGGACCCCTGAACGCTCACCCAAATACTCTCTGCCCCCAGCTGCCAGCCAGGACGCGTAGCTCCCACCCCTACATCCTACCTGTGCCATGCATCACCTGCACTGTCCCCTGTGCATGAGATCCCCTTCTGATGACACCCACCCCCAGCTTTCTCCTAGTTTGTGGCATTCCTGCCACCTGCAGGCACTGCAGCTCTCCCCCATCTCTGCTGTTGCATCTGGATGAATCGAGGAGAACTGGTCCTGTTTAAGGCTCTTTGGCCATTTTTGCAGTGTGTACAGCCCTCTTGTTTCTGGGAGCGTGTCCTGGGGAGCCCTGTGATTCCCATTTTACAGATGGGAAAACTGTAGGCAGGGAGCGGGATGGTCGGAAGTTCCTATTTGTGGATGCTTGGCTGCATCGAGAGCTCTGCTTCCCAGCAAGAACGGGCTGCTGAGTGCACAGCAAACCACATCCCTGTGTACGCTCCCTGATAAGCATTCAAACTCAGTGCTATTAAAGGCCACGTCCTGTGATGTGTCTGCAACCACCTAGAAATTATGTTGCATCACCCCACACCCCAATGAAGCCACCCCATCTCTTACCTGACCTCGGAGCTGGTGCTCACCAGGGATCCCCACGCTCCTTGCTAAGGAGAGCAGCACCATTCATTCCGGTTTACAAATGGGGAAACAGAGGCACAGCGTGAACTCGCATCACGTGGGCTGTCTTCCCTCTGGGTCAGGCTGGGATGTTGCACTGAGGCACAGGGCAGGTGGAGGGCTGCCCCAAAAGCGCTCAGCTGGGAGGACAGAGCAGGCACCCCACTGAAGCCTTCCTACATGGGAATACCGAACCCCACTGCCCCTATCGATTTTATCCCCCTCCTCTTCACGTGGGGAGATGCCTTCTTGGCAGGGAAAGAAGAGGCTGAGAGTTGCAAGGTGCAATACAGGTGCAGTACTTCACAGCCAGTTGCTCTGCAGTGGGATTCTCTTATTGAGAGCTGCATTCCCTGCTCCTGCAGATGCTCAGTTAAACGAACCAGGCGCTCAGGAAGGGAGAACAATGACTTAGTACTTTCTAATTACCGTCCCAAGTAAAGCAATTACTCCTCATTCACACGTGATTGCTAAGAATAGCTTAAAATGAATAAGCATTTTTAGGATGCTACTTAGTAAATTTTCATTAACCAGCAAAGTAAGATATTTATACTCCAGCACAGCCCCCATGAATACAGAAAAGACATTAATCAGTAAATGAGTGAATCAGTACTGTGCTTAATTGCTGGAAGTTATTATCAGGTTACTACAGTTACTATAAATTACCAACGGGATGAACCCCTTTATCATTTTTCCCCCCAAAAAGAGGAATCTTATTGAGACGCTTTGTGACACTACAAATAATCTGGGGGACAGTTCCTTGGGGGAGTTCACGCAGAAGAAAAGGAGAAGGGGTGCACAGGGAGCTCCGCAGTGCGCACAGCTCTAGGGCCAGGCTGGGACAGTATTGCTGCAGGGGTGAGGTTCCACCATCTGCACAGCACTTGGGCTTTCTGCTCACCACCCGCAGCCAGGGCACGGGGGAGAACTCATGCTGGAGAATTCTCAGCGTACCTGAGAGGCAGGAGGAGGATTTGGGCAGCTCACGTTGTGTTGGTCCTTCGGGCGGCCACGCTTTCAATGTCAGCCCATCTTCTCCATCTCCAGGGTCTGGGGAGATGGAGAAAGGATCATAGAGTCATAGAACGGTGGGGATGGAAGGGACCTTAACGATCATCCAGTTCCAACCCCCCACCGTGGGCTGGTTGCCACTCACCAGATCAGGTTGCCCAACCTGGCCTGGAGCACCTCCAGGGCTGGGGAAGGCGTGCAGGGTCCTGAGAGCCTGTAGGCATGTCTTCAGGTCTACGCAGCTAAAACCTGTCTGCCTACTTCAGCTGGATCTGTGGGTCTAATAAAAGGTTTTATTTGGCCCTATAAAGTCTCTCCTCTCGCAGCCTCAGACCCAGCACAGCTGCAGCCTCGCTGGAGCAGACATGGCCGGGTATTTCACTTTGGGCAACACTTGTACAAAATTGGGTGCTATCAATCCTTCCCGCTTCCTCTTGTGTGAAGCGAGGATAATGAGCAGGACGTGTGAAGTCTTGATCAGCTGCTGCTGGTGCAGCATGCCAGTGTTTTCAGATGAAAAGCGATGAGGGAAAAAAGCAGTTATTAGAGCAGAAGCGCATTAGAAAGAGAAAAAAAATCTGAATTTCCATTACGCCCCTGGAGCTCGACATCTCTGCAAGCCGTGGTATTTCTATTACTGTTCCTCTTACTATTATATAGTTGGGTTTCAGATACCCAGCTCATGAGCGCTCAGGTCCCAGGGTGTGAGGCCAAGCTGGGTTGGAAGGGTCAAATCCCCCCCCCCCTTGACACTGGTTTGGGTCTCGGGGGCATCTCAGTGAGCTGCAGCTGTGGGCAATGGCTTTGTGCAGCACCCAGCACTGATGGAGAGACACTTGTGCATGGGACAGGAGACACTGTGCAGGTGTTGATCCCTTCACACTCCATAATGAAAGGAAGTGCAGGAATACCCTGTGGTTCTGCTCATGCTCTTTGTGAGCTCAGAGCATTGGCGGCACTGTGGTGTCATCTCTGCACACTGCGAAGGGATGGAGAAATGTATTGCCCTTAGAGAAAGGGAGCTGTGCCTCCTCTTTCTTGGGTTTCTCCCTCCTTCTTTCCTTCTGCCCTCATCCTTTGCCTTTCTGTAAGCACGCAGGCCAGGGTCCTGCTCCTTCCATCACATAAACACAAAGGCCAGGAGCAGATGTTAAATGGGAATAGCATGAGACCCACAGACACGAGGGTCTGCCTGCTTGGATCCCAGCACTCACAGACCCGAAATGGGCTGAAAGGACACAGAAAGAGCAGGAGGAGCAAAGAGGATGGGAAAACCAAGACGCTGCAGATGAGAAAGGGATTTAAAGAGCCGGGCCCCAAATCCTCTTGATGCATTGAACTGTGTGAGGCTTAAATCTGCGCTGCCCCGTAGGTAAATCCTCACCCACGCCACCACCACACTGCCCCTGCTTTGTTGGAAGGGCAACCAGTGGCTTTGCAAAGCAAACGCTGGCTGGGCTGCAGGTCCATCCCCACCAACACTGCTTCATCCCTGCAGTCTGCTTCATCCCAGGGTTTATATGCGCATCCCTGGGATGAGATGGGGCTGAAGATGAGAGCGGGGCAGGTAGGGCACCAAAGCAGCTCTCTCCCAATTTCTAAACATGAGTCAGCAGGATCCCTGTTTTCAAAGCTGGCTGCTCTGAAAGAGGCATTTGCATTTCAGAGAGATCCTGCTTTGCTCTCCCACTGACAGTGTTTAGCTTTTGTTTAAAAGCAGGGCTCCTCCGCTGCATTGCAAAAGGGGCCGAACAAGGAGACAAGAGGTACGAGCCTCTGGGTTTGATCATTTCTTCCTTCATCTCTGCCAGCAGAGCCCCGTGCTAAGAGGATCCTCTTTAAAAATCCAGTGCTCATCACAAAACGGCAAAGTGGGGGATGTGGCTGCCATGGGCACATGTGCCCACGTGTGCACACACCGAGGCTCACACAGGCAAAAGTGTTTGGGAGAATTCATCCCCCTGGGTTGGACGGTTCCTTCACCCTACGGGTTTATCACCCCCTTATGGCGTATCCTAACACCAGACACCTCAAAAATGGAGCATCTATGGGGACATGGCTTGTAAACCCCTCCTGCGTTTGTGTAGGAGGTTGTTCTGCAGCAGTGGGCTAAAGTGCATCACCTTCCTATGCCGGACACTCATCCCAAAACATCCTGAGCCCCATGCAGTGGCTGATAGCAGCCCCACTCACATTGCTGCAAGTTGCTCATTCTCTCCAGTGGGCCTCCCACAGTGCTGCATGTGGAGGACAGCAGCTCATGCAGTGATGATGCTCTAATGAAGGAGCACGATGACATGAGCCATGTCCCCACCATAGTCCCTCTAATCCACTGTCACTAACGAGAAAAGAGCTTTTTCTTCAGAAGAACGAAGAATAAGCGAATAAAGGCACGGAGAAGTTTGAGGTCCCCATTTGGAACACAGCAGCTAAATAGTGATTGATACAGATACCGGGCAAGTTCGAGGGAGTTTTGAGGTCATGGGGATCTGCAGCAAATAGCGTCACCATCAGAAGAGCAGCAAAGATGGTGCCTTGCTTACGGGCTTCATCTCACCTCGCTCCAGCTGTGCTGATGACAGCAGGCTTTGGCCTTTCCTTTTCCTTTCCTAAAGGTCACAGAACAGCAAGTCATAATATATTTCCATGAAGGCCAAGTTTAGGGCTGCAGGGGAGGCCCCAACTTTGGAGCGGTCTGAGGACACACAGAGAGGTTGAGGTTTGGGATTTTGGTTCCTATCCCAGGAGGTTTAACCTGAGGGCTCAGGATGGGATGTTTCAGACCCAGAGACCCAAACCCAACTGCTTTTATTATACTTCTGCTTCAGATGACCACAGCTTGAGGTCGCTCCGGGCATTGGCATTCTCTTCAAGGGCAGCCCCAAAATCAAACATGGCTGCTCTGCTATCTTTTTTACCTTCTCCGCACTCATTGCATCGCTGTGAATCAATCCTATCAGCTCCTAAGTAAGTAGAATTGATTCAAAGCATTCAAATAGCCCTACACATGTCTTTTTCTTTTGAAAAAGAAGAAAAATCAGAACTAAAAAAAGGTACCAATTGGTGAATAAGTAAATACAAAGGAAAGGACTTAGTTCAGTTTTCTTTCACACTTACTGGTTTCTCTGCATTCAGTTGCTGGGAGGCATAGCGGAGTCCCCGCATTTTGCTGCCCACAGTTTGGGTTTGCTGGGTTTTGTCTGCAGCTCCCTGAGTGGAAAGAGGAAGAGGGGTTGGTACGTGTAACGCTACAGAGCGATGGAAAGCACAGCAATAACAGCAGGGTGGCAGAGTCCTGGGCTGCAGCAAGTGAGGATAAGCCCAAACACAGCAGCTATAGACACAGAAATAAAGGAAAAAAGCTGTTTACCCATGGAATGCCTCAGGTAGGCAGGGATCTCCACTGCCAACCCTTAAATGAGGGCTGGGAAGGGCTGGATCCTGGCTCCACCCTTCCATCACTCAGGTACATTGCAGGCACCTGAGCTGCCCTGTGCTGGCCCTGCCTTCCCACCAGGTGCTCCATCACTGCTTCAAGCTGTGACTTTGTATTTCCACTACAGTACCGCATGGGATGGGGAACCCATTGCATCTGCACAGTGCCACCAGGGCGGTTTTGCTCCCCGGGAGATGAGGGTAAAACCGACATTTGCAAGTCGGCATTTTTGCCAGTTTTGCAAAAACCCATTTGCAAAGGCTGCATCTCACGGCATCTCTCAGCTCGGCCCATAACCCCGGGGCTGGCATCGCGCCTCGAGGCTGCGTCAGGAGGACAAAGCCTGAGCAGTACAAAACCCAGACACCAACGTATTATTAACAGCAGTATATTACGGAGGCACGGGAGAGGCGTGCAGTATTTATAGACCTCAGTACCCCTCAGATACAGGTGGCACGTTTTGACTCCGTACCACTCTCAGCGCTAGATTTTGTTTCTGCCTGAGGATTATCTTGGAACGAGTGATTATGGTCTGTGATTTATCGCTCTGCACTAGGGGGAACTCTTCCTTTCTGCCAAGACAATTAGTGGGGCCTCGCAGAGAGCCACTTCACCGAGCTGCAGCCTCCGCTCCGCCGCTGATTGCAGGCAGCCAGGTGAGGTGCTTCAGTGGGACGATGGCTGCTGAGGCACCGAGCTCCGTCCCCACCTTAGCAGATGATGCTGGTGGCATCATCTGTATTCAATGGGCAGCTGAAATCCTCTCAGTCGCTGGAGCGGTGGCCTATGAATGGTTTTGGCGAAGATTTCTTTACTCTTCTGGGGAGTTTCCACTTTTTTGCTCCTCTTGGTTGCTGTTAGGAGAAGCAGGCTCCTGTGTGAGCAGATGCCTCTTTTTGGCTGCTCTGCTGTGTTTTGCTCTCCTCCAAAGCAGCTGCAGCAGTCATTGCCCACCGCGTCCTCCCAGGCTGATGGAGACTATCTAGAATATAATCAGAATACAGTCAATTAAGGACAGGATTAGACTGAGAGGAGGTTAATAGGGCTGTGACAACGAGACATTCATGCACAAGTCTTTCCCTTCCACCGTTCACTGTCCAAGCTGATTTTCCCGAGGTCCATCAGAAACGAGCTGCTTGCGAATGCTTCTGTGGGCACAATACGAAAGAAAGAAGAAAAACACCCCCAAAAAAGTGTGGTTTTTTTCACCCAGCTACCCCTGAGCCAACATTGCCCCATCCCTGCTGCCTGCTGGTTGATAACTGCCTGGGAAATCAGGGTTTCTGCTCTGTGCAAACAGAAGTTTCACCTCTTTGCTCTGAATTTGCATTGCTCTCTGCCTTTCCTCTCCACCAGAGTTCCAAAAGGAGCCAGAAACCGTCATTTTGAGGTCGGGCAGAGGTGGCAAGCGGCAGCAGAGCATCTGAAGCCGTGTTTTTGGGTGACCCCGAGTGAGTGGGGCTGGAAATCTCAACCCCTCACCAAAAACCGAGTGTTGGCTTTTACTATTTGAGCCGTTTTGCCCCACGGTTGCCTGGAGACAGGGACTGATGGCCAGGAGTGCTCTTTCAGGTTTGTGTCCCCATGGCCCTCGTGCGGTGTGCGAGCGGTGATTGCTGTGTGAGCATCCCCGCTCTCTCGGCTGCCTCACCGAGCACTTCTGCGTGGCCAAAAGCACTTCGGGGTGGCTGAGCAGGGCGTATTCATGACTGCCGACAGCACTTATTGTTTCCTCTTCCTGCAAGAGGATGGCTGAAATACCAGCCAAAAACAAGGAGTGTTTGTGGAGGTCGAGAGCAGCTCCGTGTTTAGAGAATTACTGCTGAAGTTGTTGCATGGATAATGAGCCCACCTGAAAGTATGAATAAAGCCTGATTTATGTAACAGCTCAAGAACAGCTAGAAGTGGAGTGGGAGGGGGTGTACATGTGAATTCCTGTCTGTTTTTATCGTTTCCACTGCAATTTTCTGAGCTCGCTGTGGTGAGAACACATCTGGAAGCCCCACTGCGCACCGACTGCTTTCTGCAGCTGCTCGGGTTGGTACCATGGCACTCGGGCCCATCACGGTGGGCAGCATACAAGCTATGGAAGCAGAAGGACGGTGCCAAAATGCCACGGACCTCAAACGTGCAGCACGAGCAGTGCTGTGCATGGGAGATGTCACTCCCCAGCCAGGAGATACCTGTGCCTGTTGTGGGAACGGTGGCACCAGGACCACAACACTCTTAACAGTCCAGAAAAATGGGAAATAATCTCACTGCTGCCTTTAGCAGAGCTGTGTTTAACGAACTATATATACATAGGATTTAAATTGCCTCATTTTATGCAAAAAGCTGAGAGCATTGGGTTGATCACCCAAGAGCTCAGGTCTTCATGCTTAATTTTGACAGAGCAGATTCCCAAGTTTTGATGATCCCTTGTGCTTTTTGCATGGACACCCAAAGCGAGCCCAGGTCCTGGGTGAGGGGCTGTTCCCTGCAAGCTGAACACAGAAAAGCTTGCACCAAGGGAGATAGATCTTCAAGAAATTGTGCTGGGAAGCACAGAGGCCGAGGGAACCTCTTTACAAACACGTACATTCAGAGTATGGGCACTGGGATTCAGGGATGGGTCCCCGCCACCTCCATGCACTGCCCCATTGGGAAAGGAGCAACAAAACCCACCAAAGTCCACTTGCAAACGGCCTGAAGCCTCAGTTCCTTCATCCCCACTGTCTCCTTGGGAGCCATGTAATCCGACTGAACGCATCACCTCTCGGGGGACAGACTTACCCTCTCCAAGACCTTTAGTGCCAAGTGGCACCGTTATCCAATTTCCTCCTAATTGCACTAACAAGGATGAATTAGGACTTCCATCAACGGGGGCGAGTGATTGGTTTGGAGTCAGCCATGGGCGACGGAGCCAGAGATTAAACAAAACTATCATGTTAATGTCTAATAATACAACAGCGAGTGGAAATTAAGCACAAGACAAATATGCTGCGCCGGCGACATCGGAGAGTTTGTTCTTTAAACACGGCGTTATTTTAAAGGCAATGCTATTATTAGGGCCATCTAACTTAATTTTGAAGGCATAATAGAAAAGTAAATGTGCCGCAGTTGCACTTTATGTGCAATTTCGAAAACAAACCCAAACTGGGGGAGAATGCTGCGCGCTACTGAAATAGCCACTCCAGCTAAATTCCTCTTTGATATACGTTAATTACCTCCAGCAGGGGAGGGACAGCTTTGCTCAGAGCTGTGGCTCTGTGCAGATGAAGCCCTGAGAGCAATCGGAGCTCCTCGGTGGGGCGAACTGATGCAAAACCCCAAGGGATATTGTAACTCCTGGTCCACCGTCACCTTGATGGGATGCAAGAAGACTCGTTCCTTGCCATTGGTGCACATTTATGGTCTGACAGCCGCGTTGCTGATGGTTTTCTTACAGGTTTACCTTTCAGATCTGCCCCTTGTATTGCTTTCCTGCTTTGTCTGTAGGGAAAATATTTCCATCTGGGGTGATGGGTTTGTCCCCAGCGCTGTGGCCGAGCAAAGTGCTCCTATTGCGTGCTGGCACAAGCAGTGGGAGGCAGTGCTGATAACCTCTTTGCTTGTGCAGTGCAGTCTCAGGATTGATCTGAGCATAAAGCAGTACAATCAAATTCCCCTGTATGTATTCTGTGCTTTTTTTTTTCCAGCGGTGATATCATTTTCCCCTTTATTAAGTTGCATGGAAATTGTGTCTTAGTACTTTAATGTCTTGTTCTGCACTTAAGGGAACGTTTTAGATGAGCAGCAGCATTGAAAGCCCTCTTTCTTTATTAATATCCATCTCCTTCATCCCTTCCTCGGTGACATTACCCTGTGCTTTATGGTGGGTGGTGGGTGGAGTGGAGGCTGACGGCCATGCAGCAGTATTTGTGCCCTTTGGGTTACCCCTGTCTCGCTGCAGGCTCTCTCCCCCGGACCCAAGGGCTGTGCACAGCAGTGTGGATGTGGTCTCACTGAGGGCTTTTGGCTGGGAGGGCTCAGGCAGGGGTTGCTCTGTGCCTCGGGGGGGCTTCCAATGAATCCCATTGGAGCCACCCTTCCTTAGCGCGGCTCACGAGGGCCTCAGAGCCGAAAATAGAAAAGGAGAAAGGCTGCAGAGCGCTTCCCGTCCCATCCTTTATGTCTCATCGACGCTGAAGTGCTCTCTCCCTTGGCCGATGCATTCAGTGCATATTAAACACAATATGAAATTCCATCTCAGAAAACCCCAGAGATGGCTCTATCGACTGTCCTTTAAATAGAATTAAAATTGACCCGAGGCAGATCTGCAAACCTATTGAATTACCCAGTCCAGCCCCGAGCTCGGGCTGGCCTCTCAGGGAGGGAACCGTGCAGCCTGGGGCAGGATGAGGAGCCCCGATGGCACAAGGGCAGCAGCCTCTCACCATGGCTTTGCACTAATAGGTGCCGTGGAGCAGGAAGGGAATAAAAATGCCGCCCTATGCTGCAGGTGCATGCGTGAGGTCTTGGGTGGAAGTGGGAAGGGTGAGAAGGGGCGTAGGTCGCACTGGGGCAGGGTGATGATGGGGAGCAGCACACACAGCCCATCTGTCCCCATCGTTCTCGCCCTGAGCACTGTGTGAGCACCACTCACAGACAGAGGGTGTGGGTTTGGGAGTCCTGCGTGCAGCCAGGGGTTGGACTCGGTGATGCTCGCGGGTCCCTTCCAGCTGGGGCTGCTCTGTGATCGCGTGGCTCTATGATTCCTCCTCAGGTTGTGCTTGGAGCTCCGTGCTAAAATATTTAACGTGGTATGAAGAGCGACAAAAAAAACCAAACATGAGCTGATCTGCTGTGGTTTCCAGAAAGCTGTCCCCCCTCCCCGGCCCTGTTGTCAGAAATGGGAACTGCGCTCTTGCTTAGTAATGCTTTTCGGCTTGTGACTGGCGTGGCTGCACCGTGTGCCATGCATCCAGCTGCCTATCTATAGGACATCTAATGGGCTCCAGAGGGAGCCTGGCCCGCGGCCCACGAATCAGCAAACCTGGAGTCTCATCAGCGCTTCAGGCACCAGAGGCGTTTTAAAAGACCTTTATCATGAGCGGAATTAGCAGGATTCGTCCCTCCGGTACCTGTTAGCTATTTTATTCAGCCCCCCCCCCACCTCCCGGACAAGAAATAATATGCATCTGTTTTGTTTGAAAAAAACTGTCTTGTGGGCATTTGTGCTATTCAGGGCTGTGCAGTGCCAGGGGACAGCGGGCGGCGTTTCATCAGCTTGGCTGGCTGGTTGAGGCTGGAGAGATATAGGTCGCTTGGCAGGGTGAAAATGAGTCATGGATAGCCTCCCTCTGCTGGTAACCTGCCTTGGTGCCGGCTTGGAGAGCAGTGCCAGCCTGCAAGCTGGTCCAGGGCGTGGGATGGACGGCGGGGCTGCGGTGTGGTGGTCCAGGTGGTTTGGGGCAGCAGGGAAAGGTGAGGATGTGGGTAAGGTATTAGGACTTGCTAATCCAGCTGGAATGTCTTTCTATCCTCATCTCTCGGGTGCCAACGTTTGCACACAATGTTATCTACTCGGTCTCCAAATGGGAGAAAATGATGGTAGGGCTTGAGCACACAGCCTTGATTTATACCTGTGTGCAAGCCCGGCACAACCCAGCCCCAGCCACAGCTATTATTAGCTGACAGATTTTAAAGAAAAACTATATAAATCTCCCCTTGTGCCATAAATACACTTCTGCCTTGGGAGACCATGAAGAAGCTCATTAAACCACATCCTGAGAGAGAGGCATGTGTCATCTGCAGTGACAAGCGATGCAGCCTCCAGTTACCTTGCTGGCCAGGCCTGGGGAGTATTTATTGAACTTAAAGGGGGTTTAATGCTCGCTCAGGGCAGAAGAGGCAAACACGCTCAATTTTGGCAAGGCAGGGGCCTGGGAAACTGCATTCCTAAGCTTCATTCCCTGGCAAGCAGGGAAATTGAAACTATAGATGAGAGGAATAAGTGTCAGGGGCTGAACGTGAGGTCTGTTACAAGCTCGTTGGTTAGGGGGGCTGCTTTTCTGCAGGTCAGTTTGGTCCCAGGGCTTTTCTGCAGATGAATGGAACGGTCAACGAAAAAAAAAGAAAGAGAATAAGAGAGAGAAAAAAAGAGAAAAAGAAGAGGAAAAAAAAAGAAAAAAAGATAAAAGAAAAAAAAAAGATAGGAGAAAATAAGAGGAAAAAAGAGAAAAAAAAAGAGGGAAAAAGAGGGAAAAAAGTGGGAAAAAAAAGGAGGAAGTTTGTCCCTTGGTGTGGGCCCAGTGCAGGACTGGTCTCACGGTGCTTTTTTTGCTGGAGGGATCTGGAGCCAGAGGACCCCGAGGAATTTCACACCTCTCTGGTGCAATTTGTCTCCTCCTTTTCCTCCTGGGTGGAAGCAATGTGAGGAGGAGTTATGCAGCCTGATAACCACAGTCAGAGCAATGTATCCGACACTGCTCTTCCAATTCAAAAGGCCCAAAAACCTGTGCAAAGCTTCATGATCCGCTTTATCACCACCAGTTGGTTTAAACCCTTCCTTTCTGGTTCCCCATACATACCAGGTGCGGCTATACATCTCCATTAGCATGCAACGCGGAGCAGCAATCTCTGTAGTACAAACCAGTTCTCCAGATTGAGAACTTGCCAAGTGTTGGATAAGCTGTAATAAAGTCTCTTGTTGTAAGAGCACCCCGCTGACACGGGCTCTGATCTGAAAGGAGTGGGAGCAGAATTAAATTCCCTCTGCTGAAGCCTGTCCATTATTCTCGGGCATTGGATTGCAGGAGCTGAGAAAGCCGCTCTGGAAGCAATAAGCGCTCACTACGGAGAGCCCGGAGTGCCGTGTGTGCTTGGCAGGGGAGGAATGGCAGACGGCACTGCAAAACCTCACCCAGCTGCGGGAGAGGAGGGTTTGGAGGGGAAAGGAACGGACAAACCTGGTCCAGCAATAAGGGCTGAGGGATGTGGAGCAGGAGCAGGGAGGATGCGCTGCACCCAGGTTTGCTGAGCAGCACCGGTCCCATAGTGCCCTGCCTCAGGCGAGTGAGTCACTTCAGGCCATGTTTTTAATAGCGTTCGAAGCCTGAAGACTCAGCCAGGTGCCTTGTGGGATTTGCAATAACATCTAAGTGCTGTAAGTCTTTGAAATCCTGTAAAGTGGGTGAGGAATGAGCTGAAGGCAAGGGAGCAGAGCAGCACAGACCCTGGGAGTGGAGTGCAGGTGTTGCATAGCTTACACAGGAACCGAAAAGCAGAAGGATTGGCCCCACAGTTCCTCAGAGTTTCTGTCTTTTTGTACAAAAAAAGCCTGAAAAGGAGCTTTTCAGCCTGAAAAATACTTCATTTTCTCCTCCACATCTCCTCCATCAGCCTATCAGCTCCACCTCCCATCCCTGCTGCCCTCCCTCTCCAGTACAGACTGAACACCTTTATTAAGATGCACCCCGTATCGATGCCCTCTCCTCTTCCTTCCGTGCCATTCCCCCATCTTTGTGCCAGCTGCAAACTTTATCAGGGCTGATGTGACGCCTTCTTGCAGCTCACTGATAAAAATGCCAAATAGCAGTGATCCAGCACACACTGTGGGGACTCCCATCTCCAGAGGTGCATTTTGGGATGTGCCACCCGGACGGCTCTGCATCCCGTGATGCGTGCCCTGCTGATCTCCTTCCATCCCAGCTTCTTAGTCAAGATGTCACACAGGGCCCAGCCTGGGTGCATCACAACGACAGCATCACCTTTATCAGCCAAATTTATAACCTCATCCAAAAAAGATATCAACGTATTTCGGCAAGATCTATTTCCCATAAATCCCTCTTGATTGGCGTCCATTCCCTTTAATTCCTTATTAAACAAGTCCGGCAGCAGACATCCCATTATTCTGCCCGGAATCAATGTCGGCCCAACGGGGCTGTAATGACACAGGTCATCTCATTCATCCTTCCCATTCATTGGTGCAATGTTTGTTTCATTTCAGCCTTCTGGATCCCTCCAGTGCTCGGGGGTTTATTGGAGATCAGTATGTCAAGCTGACCTGGATCTGACTGTGTGGCACTGCTGTGGATCCCCATTACGTATCCCATGCAAAAATCACATTCATCAAAACTCAATACTTCAGCATTTCCCCCCAGCTCTTACAGGGTTTGAACCAACGTCTTACAAATATTGGAGAAAATTGGCAGAAAACAGCTAAAACCAGAAGCACTCTCATCATATATGTACAAACAACCCCAAATAAGTGCAGTTACTGCTTTGAAATCCTGAGGGTTTTGATGAAAAGTTGTGCGTGTGTATATGGATGTGCACGTACACGGCTTTCTGTGAATGTGTTTGCTTTTACTGCAAGCCTGGCGTCCTGGCACAGGAATATTTAGTGGCTGGTGCCGAGCACTTGGAGCACACAAGTGTGCCTGCACGAGCTCTCGCTACTTACGCTGATGGGGCTTTCACATCGTAATCTTTATTTCTCATTTGGGTTATAGACATTTTCCAGCATCCACAGCCTTTGAACCTATAAATTAAAACTTGCCACGTACCATATCATTGCTCCCAGCTCGGTGAGGACACAGTATCTATGCAGGCATGTTTATTCCTGCTGCTGCCGCAGGTGGAAGCTGTGATATCAGCCCGACACCTAACACTGTTTGGACAGGAGCGTCAAAAGCAAAGGAAGGCATTTTTCATCAAAGCCGTTAAGATTTCTTGGCCAATTTTATGGCAGCTCAGCCAGGGCGCCACGTTCCTGCCCCTCTCCTTTGCCCTGGGGATTTTCAAAGCAGCCTCCAGCTCTGATCTCCGCGCAGAGCATCCCTGCCCTTTCCTCTGCAGCACTTGGCAGCAGAAAGCAGCTCAGGCCATGAAGGAGAGAGCGATATGGGGAGAGGGGGAGGTATAAAAGGCTAAAAACAACTCTTGCACACCAAAGTGCAATGTAATTAAGAAGGAAGACTGAACTTTTATATTTGTTGTTATTGGGATGCTTGTCCCGCGTGCAATGTTACACCTGCCTAATGCTGAGAGGTTTGCTGTTCTCTTTTGAGCGCAGTGGCTGCACAGTTGCTTGTTGCATTGCCACCTCCCGGGGCTGAGCACCTCTTCCCTCACCTGCCAGGACTCCCACTCTCTTACCAGGACTGGAAGCAGTTAACCCTCGGGGAACACTTGGAATTTGGGGCTGCTCATTAACCGAGGCCAATGTTCTCCCCTGCAGCAAAACCAGCCTTCATCATGCCCTGCTCCCACTCACCCCTTGGGCTGCCCAGGTATCCAAAGGCTCCGTGGTGTCACCAGCTTTGCTGGATGCCACTTCTCCCCTCTTGTTTTTCAAGGAGCTTCGTGTCTGCGAGCATCACGCTGGGCGCTTGTCTCTCCGGCTCCAGGCCTCCCCGAGGATATGACAAGCCAGAACACATTGCAGAGGGAGTTCAAAATTATCTATCGCCAACATCCACTTAATCCATCGTGAGGAGAACCGAAAAGCTCTCCAGGCCTGCAGGAGCTCCGAGCAAGCCGCCGTTTCTTATGCTGAGCCTGTGTTCCCACTTGTCAGTTTGATTTCTCAATGCTTTACAATCTCTGGTATTCTCGGTGAGGATACGGCATCACGTCCATCACCCGTTATCACTAGGTCCCCGTGTTTCCTTTTCTTCTCTCTCAGCCTCTTTGCAATCTTGAACCAATGAAAAAAAGAGAAAGGAAAAGAAGCAGCGGCAGCTTTTCAGTTCCTTATCCGCTGCAGCCTGGATTACATCCAGGCCTCTTGCTATGATTCTTCAAGTTCCTACTAAACATGCCCTGCATCTCCCGATAACATTAAATCTGCATCTCGGTTGGGTTTATCAGTACTTCTGGGGACAAGCAGGGCCGGCGCGTGAGGAAGGAGCAGCACTGCAACAGGTTACAGTGTGCAAAGAGATGGTATGGACCAGCACAGGTCTGATTGGCTCCCAGTCACACCCAGTACAGGTGAGGAGCACTGCAGGACACCAGGTTAAGTTATCCAGAAGGTGATGAACTTGCAGGGCCAACAAAGGCTCTCCAGGCTGCGCAGGGTTTAAGCAGCACCGGTCTGAGTTTCTAGGGACAAATAATTTGATTTCCCCATCCCAGTACTCAGGATATGATTAACAAACCAGTATCCCATTGCAGCACTGCAGCCACTGGTAAACGAGGATTGTTGGTGCAATGACGTGAAACTCAAAATACACATGTGAAGTTAATGAAGAGAAAGAAAGTCCTGTTTTGGATTCATTAGAGTCAGCAACAATGTCCAATTAAGAAACATCCACTGCATAACCCCAGCAGCAGCTTAAAAATAGCAGATAAATGCTTCAGGTCATCTTGGAATCAAAAGGAAGGGGAGTTTTAACACTTCCATTGTATTTTCTGCTTTGTGAGGACGAGGCATGACTTGAAATGTGCTTCCATGAATACTGAGGAAGAGCATCCCCGGGCAATGACAGCAAATGATGGCCTGTTGGCCATTGGAGCTGTCGGCCATCACGATGATCAGCCATTGGAGCAGTTGGTGTGGGCTGCTGGCCATGCACACCACCACCAAACCAGGACTTCGCCACCTATCAGGGCTTAGAGTCCTTTATGGACCTCAGAGCTGATGTAAGCAGAGGCTGACTTTCCCTTTTATTATTTCACGAGATCACCATGGAGGTGCAGGGGAATTAAGATGCCTAGACTTTAACACAGATCATTTCTAAGGTGCATCTGAATTGAGCTTCCACAAGACTTATAGCTTGTTTTGGTCATAACCCCACTGCAGCCGGTCTTGTGCACTGATGTTATTGATACAGCCAGTAATTACATTTTCACATAGGCATTTTTTCTGTATGTCTACACTGTGTTTATTACAGACTCTCAATTATTCATTTTCCCCCCTCTCTTGTCATCCCTCCCTCTTCTTCTCTGCCTATTTATATTTTCTTCCTGGCCTTATTTTTCACCTGTCCCCTGACTTTTCCTCCATCTCTCTGACCAGGACAATGGCCCCAAATGGGCTGAAGCCCCCTTGTCCCCATCCCCAGATGTATTATCTTGGCAGTGGGATATCTCCTCTGCTCAATTTTCTCCCCACCTTTGCCCCAGCCGATTTTTCCGCATCGCTGAGCTCCTGCCACAAACCTCCCCGGTGCCTTTTCTGTTACAGAATGAGAAATAAAAATGTGGCACCGTTGTTACTGCTCATCTATCTGCTGTGCCTAGGTGAATAATGCAAGGAAACATGTATGTATTTATACAGCAAATGGGAAAATACATTTCTTAAGATGAATG
>JANHGO010002874.1:0-28632 GCA_024606505.1 Aquila spilogaster
CGGAGAATCACATTTGCCTGCCTATTTTTCTTTGTCATTTGCAAATATTTCAGCTTTTAAGTTTACAAAAAGCTGGACGACTACCTGCATTAAGTAGCCATACTGATGTGTCAGAAGATAAATACATAAATAAAGTTCATGTACATAAAATGTTTTTTTAAAAAATTAGAAATCACGAATTGATCACCCGGGTCTGTCTTTCCCACACCTGTTAACAGAACACTGAAGCCATCTCAGAGATATCTTAGTTTTTATGACAGCGTAGCATTGCTTGATTGAATTCCCACTGCTCAACACACGCTACCTCCATGTCTTCTGACTTCACAAGCAACTAATAAAAACTTTTTATTTTCTTACCAGGAAACCTGGGGGGCCCGGTGAACCTGGAGGACCTTGATGACCTGGAGATCCTGGATAGCCTCTGTCTCCTGGCGGCCCAATAGGACCCATGGCTCCCTTTTCTCCTGATGGACCGGGTTTCCCTCTTTCACCTTGCGGACCTTTGTCTCCTGGAATGCCCTGATCTCCCTGAGTAAAATAAAAGCATAAAGAAAATCACTGCACACAGTGGAACTGTGGGGGAAGAATTCCCAAGAATCCCAAAGAGTAACTTTTTTCTTGTTCAGAAACTGATTTTTATTAGACAAATAAATTGTGCAGTGAAGCTGATTTAAAGGCCGATTCTTGTCTCTGAAAACACAGCAAGTAATGTTTTGTTTTCCTGCACTTTAAATGTTGAAGCCAATGACAAAATGTAGCTTGACCCTGAAACCCATTTTTCAAGTAGAGAATTTTGGTAGAGAATATTTACAGACCTGATACATCTAGAGGTGTCAAATATGGTACAGGCAGAATCTGGGTGCTCAAATTCTCACAAGGTATCAGGTTTTTTTTTTTCCTTCAAATTTCCCTAGATGCACAAGATTTTATTTTTACCTGTATTCAAACCTTCTGTTAATCAAAGAAACAACAGATACACACATGCACTTCAAATGAGTAACTTCTCTGCAAACAAAATACACTCAACGTTGATGCTCTGGCTAGCTTCCATCATGGGCTGAGATGTAATTTAAATCTGTTTTATTTGCAAAGAACTAAATCTTTTAGAAGGACTTAATATATTAGCTGTTAGTTTACTGAGCTATATCTGTGGAACAGAGTGCAGCAAGTCATGCATTGAGATTGTTAACAAACAGCTGACAGCTCTTACAGGTCACTGGTTGTCCTCGCTGCATCACTTAAGGTAATGTCAAGTTCCCCCATAAGAAGCAAACAGCACTAGGAACTGCCTGCATTATTACTAAGTAAATCTAGAATCCACATTTATGAGGAGTAAATGAATGTAATTAATTGGAGTTTTAATCTACAGCAAGTACTGATAAACTTTATTCAATTCTGTAACATCATTAACTGATAAAATGATAAATGTGTAGTTACAGTCACAAGATGTATTTACACAACATGTTAAGGCTAAGAAGAAAAAAAAAAGATGGAGAGAAAGGTAAGGATGAAAGTAGGAGATTGTCTACCATTTCTATCACCCATCTGTCCTCTGAATCTGTACTATTTCCAGTGAATTGGAGTTTACTAACGGCTATAACTAAGCTTTGCTACAAAGATCACTGTCTCCTGAGTTGCTTTATTGCATTAACAGAAATCGTAACATTCCCTACTGCCTATTGGAACAAGCTTGTTTTGTGTAATACATGGCCACGTGTTTGTGACATGCAAAGATCCCAGGGATGAAATGAGCAAAGCTTTATAACTTTCAAAGTTTGACTGCATCACAAGGAGATTATCCACTTTCTAGCTTTTGCCAACAATTTACACAGGTCATCTCTGTTAGAACGTCTGTGTTTTTCTCTAAATGCAGAAAGCAATTCAACTTCTCACAGTGGTCCCTTGGACGTTCATTGTCTAAAAGATCACTTGAAGTTCACAGGAAAATAATTTGTTTTTTGTGATTGTAAAATATGTGCTAATGAGGTGCTTGGATACTCAGATAAAAGGAATGAAGTTATTGAAGCATGGGACTTACACGCTCTCCTTTGGGCCCTCGGTCTCCTGGTCTCCCCACAGCACCCTGAAAAATTATTTTTTAAAGAAGTTAAATATATTGATTAAAGGCTTTGTTGTGTGTTCATCTATCAGCTGAACTGAAAACAGCTACTAGGTTTAACAGCTGCATTATTTGTGAAGAATTAAATATACTAAAATGCAAAAGCATGGTTTCCTACCGGAGGACCTGGCAGTCCATCTTTTCCATTGATTCCCTATATAAAAAAAAAAAATCATATTTTAATAATTGCTTACATGTATAACATTTTGCAAACGTGGAATGTGTACAGGTATTTTACAAGTCCTAGTTCATTATACAACCACAGAAGAGATCCATCTTATGGAAGACATTAGCCCTAAATGCCTTATTAGCCCCTGCTGTTACAGAGATCAGACCTTAAAGTGTCCAGATCTATTCATTGGTCCTTAGGATTTGTGACATGCCACAGATTGCATCTACTGGTCGAAACATTTTTCCTGCCCAAAGAGGGTGGTCTTATTCATAACACCCACTGGAAGTAGTTTCACATTCACATTTTTCCCCAGACCAGAACATGACATTATCTTAGAACGTACTGTGTGGCATGGGCCAAATAATGTCACAGAATAATTTAACAATTGCACAACACCAGGTAAGTGCAAGATAAATGCGCTGTCACTGTTTACTTTACTGGGATATACAAGGCCACAACCTGCATGTACAGAAAACTCAGTGCTGTTTTGCAGAGTGAAAAACAGACTTGGATAAGCAAAGGAATCAGCAAAGGAATTTCCTTCCCTTTCATACTGCAAAGCTTGGTTTTGCATGATTAAGGTCACTGTGGGCCTGCATCCCTTGCTGGTCAGTCCGTGGCCCCATCTTGTTCCTTCCCTCAGCTCAGTCATTTCCTCTCGCAGAGCAGCTCACTCTTGTAGCATCCTGACAGAGCTCATGAAAGTAGGCACTTTAAAATTTTATTAGTGATACAGATTTTCAAGCTGTTCCTTAAATTGGGCCATTTTGCTGCAGAAATTACAGAAATCGTCTCTTTCAAGACAGAAGAATAGTGTGGAGATGTGGTAATAAAGTGAAATGGTCTACTTCTCATGCTTGTCACTGCAACACCATGCTCAGAGGGAGATAGTTCTGAGCTATCCTAACTGAACTACTTCTGTAATATGAACTAGATTGTTTTAAACTAGCTTAGACAATACTGCAATGCACTGCTGACTACAGTGCTACTGCATTTGAAATAAAGAGGTCAGATCAAACACATCCTCAGACAATAGTAAGTGCTTCAGCCATGATGTTGCATTACCAGTAGACGAATACAGAAGAACAATAACATGTATACAGAGAGTCATGAAGCCAACAGTTCTCTCCATAATTGAAACCACAAATGCATTTTGTTGCCCTGTACTTTACAGACTGTGCTGAACACCTGGCATAATATTCTCATTCTGAAAAACTTCTACAGGAGCTTTTAAATCAACAGGATCCAAGTGACATTCAAAATGATCTCAGTTACCTTTGAAGGATCTCGGTAACATCAGCTATTAAAACATGAACACATCGCACTCTATATAAAAAGAATTCTTGACTAGAGCACTGTAACTCTAGGATGCTCTTCAGAAGTTATCGAGCCCAGTACAAAGCAGGATGTAATCTAACTTCTTTTGAAACTTATCATAAACTAAGATGCATGTTTTTTTAATGAATGTAGATAAAATTGCTTACTGGTTTTCCTTGTGGTCCTTCTGGCCCAGGGAAGCCTGTATCTCCTATAGGTCCTCTTTCACCCTAAGAAAAAAGAAAACACAAATGAATCTGTATGTAAAACCTTGCATTCAATGTTCAAAATATTTGTGTAAGTCCAGAACTCAAATCTGTACTTACAGGTTCTCCTGGCAACCCTGGGGACCCTGGAGATCCTGGCTTTCCCTGCAAGGAGAGAATATTAGAAATTCAACTTGTAGTTGATGAAATAAAACATCAATTTATCTTAGGTCAAAGTTATGAGATATATAGACAAGATATATATTTGAGTGAAATGCTCATGTTAAAGCTCAATCAATGCTTTGAAAGAGAGAAAAAAATCTTTAAAAAAGTGTTTATTATTGATTTGATTTCTGTTGTAAATTCTCTTCATGTTCTTTTTTGGACACTTTAATTGTGGTTTTAAATTCAGCCTGACAGTGCTCACAATCCGCTCTCATTTCAATATTTAAATGGTGATTTTAAATGTCTTTAGTTTTTCAAATGCTGCCTCCTTGCTTTTAACAACCTTGCTATCCTGCTCTTTAGCTGCACTGACTTCAAAAAAAGGCATTATAGGGAAATGAGGTCATTACACAAATATCTTAAAAGTAAACTGAGAAGTCTGAACAATTTTTTTTGTCCATAAAGATGAAAGACTGCAAAGAAAAAAAAAAGAACTGTAAAAAGGCACCAAGAAAAATGTGACTGAAAGGCAAAAGGAGGCTGCCCCCACCCACACTGGCCTTCTGCCTTTGACGCTACTGGAAGGAGGTAGATGTGCACCAAAGCTGGTGTCACCCTGCTTCTCTAACTTAGTACTCCACACATGGCAGCTTTCTTCTCAGCACTCTTACACAGTTGCTGCCTGTATTTGAGAATTTATTCTCCGTGACATGTCCTGGAGCAACATTCATCTAGTTTTATTTGTGTCAACTGAAGTCACCATTAGCTACCATCCACCCTGATTTTGCAGTCCTTTATCTCTCTCAGCATCAGTACCGCTGCCCCAAGGACATTAGTATTCACACAGTTTAGGTTGGGACACCATTCAGGTCTTGACATGCACGTTAGTGGTGGACAGCTCCCTGCTATTCTAACCACGTATGATTTGAAAAAGAAATAACAGACTTATTTGTAGAAAGAGAGGATAACTATTGGAAGAAACTTCTGGAGGCCATCTAGTCAAAATTTTTGCTCAAAACGGGAGTCAGCAATTAGATCAGATTGGCGGATTCAGCTTCAGACACAATTCTCAACACATATTTCCTGGAAATATCCTTTGACCACACCACCTGTACAAGTGGAGAATCTAACACATCAACGCCAATGACAGATTCAGGACCAATGTGACTTTCCGTGGAAATAAGCATTTGTGGCAATTCTTGTGGAGACTCAGTCCAGGCTTCTCTGATAATCCTACTCAGTGAAAAGCCAAAGCTAAACAAGATATTTATATTCCCAAATGGAGACAAGCATTCTCTAAAATCTAGGGAATAATGTTAGCCAAGGAGAACAAATTCTCTTCCAGTATTACATCAGACTACTGGAAGACTACTAAAACATACCGCCTCTCATAAATCTATTAACTTGCTTAATAAAACTGCTTAGCATAAAATGCTAAAGCAAATAATTTCTTTCAATGGATCTTACTAGAATTAGATGCAAGCAACAGAATGCAACTTCATCAGTGATGAAAGGAAGTAAATAACAATTTCACATCCAGCTAAAATAGAAAGCAACAGTAAGACCTGAAACATATCCAGTGGGAAATACACAGGGAATGAATAATTATGATCATCCTAACTAGCTATTGCATTATTGATTCACAGTGTATATATAATACATTACAGAGCAACAAACTTGGGAACTCTTACATGGGCTATAAAACTCAGAGAAATACTTATCTTCTTCCTTTAAATGTGCGTTTTTACCTTGTTTTTGGAGAACTTAACTAAATTAAGCCACTTAAGCTAATGCTCTTAGAAATCACAGTAAATATACTAAATCAGGGGCTAATGGAAATGGGAGTGCAAAGACACAGACTTCTCTTTATTTCATGAAACACATTTATAATTTAAAGACAATTCTTGAATGGATTGGTAGCTGTCCAAATTTAATAATAAATGTATTTGAATATAAATAGCTTCATACTGCCTCCTGAAATATGAATATATATACATTTATTAAATTGTGAATGCAATCTAAAGAAAATTTGTCTTTATTTCCTTTAGGAACACAAATGAACAATTATAATTTCAATTTATTATCAGTTACATTTACTTTCACCTACAACAAAGCTTCAGAATGACTTTCAGAAACTTCTTGAATACAACATGTAAATAACTAACAAAGTATGTCCCTTAAAGCAAATATTTGATTGATTTGATATGCAGATTGTCGTGGATTGCATTAACTAATGTTTATACCTTTTCTTTGTGATAGAAAGATTCCTAGAAATGTATGTATGCCCAGGAACACAGAAAATGACTTTATAATTTACCTCTATAAAGCTGAGAGGCAATGAGAAGAATCTTTTCTGAATGAGAATAAGCAACTTTAAATTCAAGCTTTATCATGTATTCACTCCGTTTCCTCCTGTCATTTTAATAATAATATGAGCCCTCAGAAGTCTTAAAATTCTAATTCTTTTAGGAAGAATATGTCATTTTCATATCTGCCTTTAAAGCACTTGTTAAGAGCTGGCTTCCACAATGAGTAAGATTACAGCTCAGCACCTTGTTTGACTTTTTTTCAGGTTCTTATAATAAAATGAGATTTCTTTAATGAATATACGTACTGGTATCCCTGCTGCTCCTGGTGTGCCAGCTGGTCCACGGTCACCCTGAAGAAAAGATAAATCATTATTTAAATGGTAACACTTAAAACAGGAGTTTGTTCATGGATTCTGCTTAAAAACTTAGGAAGAATTATGCAGTGAGCTGAAATAGAAGAAAAGAGCTAGGCTCTGCTGAACACTAATATTTAGCTCTGACACTGACTTACTTCACAGACTTGAATAAGTAACTAAATCCTATGTTTAGGTTCCCATGTCATAACTTACACCTTATCCTTTCTATTCTGTTTGAGGCCTTCCTTGAAAAGGGATGATTTATCTGAGGCTTTCTAAATAATTATCATTTGTGGTCTTGACAACGACCAAAATTCACACATCATAATTCACTATTCTATCATGAACCCCATATTTAAGATACACCTTTGAAAGAAACTTTTGCATTCCAGCTACACGCTTGGCCATTTGCTGCAACTCAGCATCCTTGATTTGCTTGTGCTGTGGTCTTTCAAGCTCAAAGTTTCTTCCTTTACCACAGAGATACCTTCATCTATAATTTAAGCTACGATAATGGAAGTTGTACTGGAGTTGATGAGATGTGGGTGCAAATTCATCTTTCTCTCCTGAGAAGGCTATAACTCAAAGCAGATGGATGGAGCTGACCAGAGGTGAAACTCTGCAGCAATATTTACCCTATCCCATTGCGGACACGCATCAATCTGTAAAAACACACTCTGCTAGTGTAATGTTGGTTAAAAATGTAAGAAGATCAGGCTTTGGGTTTCTGTAATCACGTCAGGAAAGCCCTGTCACAGCTGAAGCCATACATAAAGGAGAATATTTTTTGAGATGAGTTTACGTTACCCAGAGCTGTTTTGCAAAAGCTCTGCCAGCATAGCTACAGTCACATTCTTCTGTGTGGAAGAGCTCAAGGAGATGTTTTGTGTCATCCTCATCATTTTGTTCAGGTAATAAAACAATAATGCTTGTAATTGGAAACACTTGACTACATTATAAAGAGCATAGAGAGATGGCAGGTTGATGTCTATAAACAGTTTTGAGAGCCTCACATCAGAGCTGCAGTATAGGGAAAAACATCAATTCTAGGTAACAATAACTTCTCAGAATTTTTTAAACAAATTATGCAGCACAAGCCTAAGAAATGCAGTGCAAGACAGTTCAAGACAGACAAATATAAATTCTGTTTTGCTTTTACATTTAGGGTTTTCAGACCTCATGACAACAGCAAGCAACATGTTTAAAATCTTGCTGCATATCATATTTGTGACAGAACATCTGCGGTGCTAAAAACTTGACACTGCCAACATAACACCTAACTCTGAACCAAATAAATTGAACCTGGCTGAGGAGCCAGAAGCTGGCAGCCAGTTTCCCTGCACTGGCAGCTGGGAGTAACCTCTGCAAATTAGGAGAGGACTCCAATTTGCTTACCAGCCCAAAGGGGTTAGTTAGTGAAAAGGGCATGGCCTTGCAGAGTACATTCACTCTGACACACTGCCCATATAATAAAGCAGATCAGAACAGTGTCTCCAAATCAAACCAAACCAAAACATACAAGACCTTGGGTCCAGAGGGAGGAGCTTGCTCACAGTTCAACCCATCTTGCTCAGGAGACAAAGAGAAGTCACTTAAAACAAGTTTCCCTCTCAGTGAGAAATCTATGAGCATCTTTAGAGCAATCAAGTACTTGGGGTACTAGGGCTTATTAGCTACAGTAGTGCCTCCATGCCACATGGTGACTCTGTATCCAGAACTTATACACGCAGTGGGGTTCATTACATGCTGGCATTATGTGAGAGTGAAACCAGAAATTCTCAACACTTCCCTTGTACTTTTTTCCCCTGGCCCTGAATACATTTAGCAATGTGATGCACAGCACAACTGCAAAACCACTGTGTCAGCACAGCCGAGGGAAGGCTAATTTTATCCTTAGGACACAAACATTTTCAGCCAGTTCGTGACATTATCACAAAACTACAGCTGGTGCTGTCTATGGAATAAAGCATTCTGCTGCACTGATCTATCTTCTAGCTCTAAATTAAAAACCAGCATGCACTGTGCTGTTGGGAATGGCAGGCAGACTCTCAGATTCTGTTAATTTATTTGCACCAGAAGTGTGGAATTCAGACTAAATTTAGTTAAAGAAAGGGTATTTTGGCTTTGGGAAATGGCCAAGCACTCGCTTAGCTTGTTTATACAATCTGTTCTGTTGCATTTTCCCTTTATTTAATTCTTGTCCCCATTTTTGTCTCTGTTAGGTCTGTAATACCTCCCTGTGTTTGTTCATGCTAAAATTAGATTGTCCTTAATTGCTTGTAAATTGTAGTCTTTCAGAGCAAGAAGGACCTAATTTAAACACCTAGTGTAGTCACCTACCTTGGTTTGTTACCCTATATTCTCTGCAGAAGTAGTAGTAATACACAGTAATAGTATGGAGAAACTTTCGATTCATATGGCTTTTTGATGAAAAATGCCACAGTAGACTATTTTTTTGTACGAATAGCATGCAATTCCTAAAAACTGTTTGAATTGCAAAAAAATTACTATTTCTTCTTACACTTAAAAGATATGGGCAAAATCAAAGTGTTTCCACTGACAGAAAACATATTTTTAGGGCTTCTTTATTTCTCTGGTGGACTTCTTATGCTTAGCCATATGGAAATAAATACGATAAGCTTAAATTTTTTAGCATTTCATAATAACCTTTACTCTAAGTTTGCATCAGCCTCCATAACTGATACATGAAAGGCTGAAACATCACCAGCTCAAGAAAGAGGTCATTTCCTAGAACCAGAATGCAGACTCGAACAAGAGGAAGACTCTGGAGATCATGACACAGTTCAGGATGTACTATGATAGCTTCATACAGGCAGTGCAGTAGGAAAAGTGAAACAGAAACAAGGGGCCTTTTTAGAATAATGAGCAATAGTCTTGAGAAATCTGTTTTGCCTTTGCCTTCACATGGCCTTCACATCAAACACTGTAGGAAATAGGGAATAAGTCTCTTCCTCTGTTTCTACCATTTCCTCTATCTTTCTACTCAGCTGAAATAGGCCTTTTTTTTTAAATGTAAGTTTTGCACATACTTGGTCTAGACTAATTCAGATCTGTAGTTATGTCTTAAGCCTTAAAACAAGCAGACAGACTCTAAGCGTATGATGCTCAGGAGAGAACAAGAATTAGAGACATGCTACAAGGCTTTCTACGCACATTTCAATTAGTGGACAACGAAATTTTATATTGGGTGAGTAAATGATTTGGACGCACATTTAAGCAAAAAAAGAAAAAGAAATATGGATAAATACACAAATCTTTTTCACACAGAAACGTTAATTTTCATTCAAAAAAAATCAAATAAAGTTTCAGAAACCAGTTAGCTGCAGACAGATCCATTAAGAAGCTAAAACGTCTTCTTTAGTAGTCTTACCTTTTCCCCTGGGAGTCCTTCTAGACCTGGTAATCCCATTGGTCCTGGGTCGCCCTGATTTTTTTTTAAATTAAAATGGATTGCATAGATTAGAAATACTGAACTTCCCATACGAAACGTTAAAGAGCAAGCAAAAGCAGAATATTTAACTTGATATTACCGATATAGCTAACAGTTGTCAGGTGAACAGATTCTGCTATACCGTTCTAATTTTGAATAAGAATGTAATCTGGAAGACTCCCCTCCTGTGTTTTTTCAAGCCACAGTTAGCTCTGAATCACTTGCTGGCAGAAGAGCCACACGTTGTGAGCATATTCTATCTGCCACAGAACTAACATCCAAGCAATTCTGTTCAACTTCCAACTTACTGTATCAGAACAGATTCTCTCTGCAACAAGGGGCACACAGGTGAAGTCCCTGTGCAAGTCTTCAGGCTTTGAATGAAAACCAGAAAACTTCTGCACTGGAGAAATCAGTTTAACAGGGAAGGTTCTATTATTCTTTTTTCCTTATTTTAAAGACAATCAACAGATAATTTATCACAGAAATCTGAACTACTGTTAACGATTCCAATATTCCAGCTATCTCAGTTAAATCAAAAACCACAGCAAATTCCTTTTACAGATGTCACAAATTCTTTGACAGATTTCACTTTCCAAAGCCTGTATGGGAGGAAGTACTTCCTGAGTAGGAAGTGGTTGCTGGTATAGAAAGATGTATTCAGCTTGTGAGCATTAAGAGCAACTGTAGGCCCTGTGTAGGTTGGCTGAGTGGAGATTATGCACTTTCATGGTAGATGAAGTCTTAGCTAACTCTCCAAAATGTTAATTGCCCCATCTCTTTGGGCTTGTCTGAGTTAGCTGTGGTTAACACTGCAGCTATTATTGTGAGTGAAGCCAGATACTCTTGGGGGTTAGCAGTTAAAATCTCTTTATATATTTTATTCAGGACTGACATCCTGAAGACAGGACAACAGCTATAGAGGTAAAGAGTCAGCTTCTTAGTGGCTGAATGCACTTCTGAAAGCCCTAAGGAACAGTAGACATTTCACTTGAAGATGTTACTTGTTTCATTAGTACCAGACATATCTGATTTCTCACTTTATCTCATGAAAGGGACATAATTTTTCTTAAAAAATGATCTCTCCAATATTTCTATAATATTGGATAATATGATAATATGATCTCTCAGTGTTTCCTGATCTTCATCAATAGATCAGGGGAAGTCATACTTAGGGAATCTCTATTATGACCAAAAAGTACGTACCACTGTGCCAGGATCTCCTTTTGGACCCTGCAAAGAAAATAAGAAACAGACATACATTTAGAGATTTACACAGGGACATAGTACTTTTTTTTCTGTTTCAATGTACTATAAATATAAACTGGCAATGCAGTGCATTTACAATCAGTATTAAGTTCAGTCCTCTCAGCTGGTTAATTCTATCTTAAAACAGCAGAACTGGATGATGACACTAACAAGAAAGAGGACTTAAATAAGTACACAGCATCTCTGGATTCAAAGAACCAAAACAAGAGCATGCAGTTAACTCTCTGTTACCCCTCTGCTACTACTTTAATTAAATGTGAGAAATTAAGTTTCTATTAAATACTTACTGGAGGTCCTGGTGGACCTGGATAACTTGAGACACTCGCTCCTCCCTGAAACAGCAAATTTAAAAGTTGAGCTGGACCAAAAGTGGGTGTTGTTTGGAAAACTATGTATATTAGAAAGAAATACCAGAAATACCTGGAGTTTATATAAGCTGCTCATTCCATTTCTTTCATTGTAAGGCACACCCTTTAAAACAAAAAGCAAGTGTCACAACTATGAACTACAGAGGCAGAACCATTGCCCTGTTTAAGTCCCACGTATCAACAAAACTGCAGTTTCAAGATCAATTTTTCCATGTTTTCAGTCATTTCAGTAAGAACAGAGGATACACACCTATGTAAGCTTGGTACTTTTTTTTTTTCATTTACAAAACCAGATACTGTAAATTCCCAGTGTACATTACATTAGAACATTCTTACATAATAACTGGCCAACAGACAGAAGCAATGACAGCACTACGCACTTTGTTTTCAAGTCCATTTGAAAATCTATGTTAAGCTAAAACGTATCTAACTGTAAGCTTCAAGTGTTTTGAGAACATAAAGGCTTGAAAGGTAAATCTAAGTTAATACTCTAGTTTAATGGATAAGATTGTAAAGAACTAAGAAGAGCATTTCAGTGGCTGAACTACCAACTTACATTTGGCCCAATGATTTTCAGCACATGAAAAGCTCGAACTATACAAGTGTGTTTTACTTATTAATGAGTGGAATTCTTGTTCTAAAAAGATATCAAGATGTTTTCTCAAATTCAAGCCAGTTAATATTTAAAGTGGACTTAGTAAATATGAGTGCTAGCCATTCTTCCTGTATGAACGTTTACAAATCATGTGTGTAAATATGACTAACACGAGAACAAAAAGCAAAGGGCTTTTTGATATGTGATCTCAAAATAAAGTCCCAAAACATACTTCCAGCATAAATAACTTGTCTGATGCTCTGAAAAATTTCAGTTTTCACATATTTCAAGACTTTCAAGACTTCAAGATGAGAAACCTCTCATTATACATAACAAATGATGCAAATAAATACATTATGCTTTACTTCTGCTCTTAAACTTCTTTCATGTACAAAACCTGCCAGACACAGAAGAATTGTACTGCCACAGGAAGTCACAGATCTAGCTGGTTATTCTGTCATTACTAGCTACAATTTTTATCCTGGTAGTGCTTTCACTGCTACCCTTATACCAATTTTCTGAGTATGTCCTGAATTCTACACCACCACCTGCTCTAGAGAATTTAATGAGATACAGATTGAACTTAGCAAGGACTGAAAAATGTATAGTCCTCTAAGCTAGACAGAATCAGCCCTAGGGTTAAATTTGGGGCAGAAAAGAATGATTATTTCTACAGCAGGCTAGAAGTAGGCTGCAGTTGAGGCTGGAGTATGTAAGGATCATTAGAGTATAGTTAGATTCTAGAACCAAAACACTCCCTGAATTAAGATAAGGAATGACATTTCTAAGGCTGTATTTAGAATTAGGGATTGTAAGGTCATCCAGTTATTAATTCTTCAGAATTAATTTTGTGTTAGGTACTATTCCAGTTAATCTACAATTCAGTGCGTTCCATGGACTTCCCTAGGTTACCTGATCTCAGGTATACAAAGTGAATAAATTAACCTCAGTGTTCAAGGTTTTTAGAGCAACTCATTTGACCAAATTTCTAAGTTGGCACTGGTGACCTGGACTTACTGATCCAGAATCCCAAGAAAAAAAACGAATACTGAACTATTTTTTAATAAAGACTTTGCTGTCTTCTTGCACTATTAGAATGTCTTAGAGAGACAGTCAGTTTCTTGATATACAACATTACATTTTACTCATAGATATATCATTCCTAGCATATCATGAAAATGTAAATTAAAATGTCTTACCGGAGGTCCAGGTGGTCCAGGCTTCCCCGGAGAGCCTTCACTACCCTAGCACAGTGAGAGATGTATAGCTCATTTAATACAACTGTTGTTCAGATCTATTCCATACCCAAACTGTGATGGCCATTATGACAATAAACAAGAGATACAGTCAGTAAGACTAGGTAGTATCAAGAATGAACCATCCTGCTTAAGCTTTAGGCAAATTAATAGCCATTACTTTATTCTAGCTCTTGTTTTATTAGTTTATTGATGCTTTATGCATAGTTAACTTCCTCATGGCAAAATAGTAGCGGCAATGAGGTAGTGAAATACTTCATATTTATCAGGAGACAGAGTAAGGAAAAAACTTGTTAATATAAATTTCTAAGCAATTGATATATAGAATTTATAACTCATTTTATGCTTTGAATATTGTTTCACTAAAGCCAGTCCTCAGTTTGTTCATTCACAGGTAAAGAAGAACCAGCTTATTCAGAAATATGCTGGGTAAAGAAGAGATCTTTATTAAGGGTTATAATGAATATCTTCTTGGCTTTTGCTTCAAAACACTTATCTGTAGCTGTAGTCTGTTTTGCTGACATGCACTGAACTGCTTATATTAGGAAAAAAAGTTTCTTAGTTTTCGCCCCAGCGGAATAGTGGGTGCTCTGAGCAATACAGACGTTTTAATGTCAAACTTTCTAAGCAAGATCTTTTCAAAATTTGATCACTAAGATTCTGTTAATAATTCTGTATAATTTGGAACAGGTCTGTGCGAATTTTTCACTCACTTCATTGGATTTTAATAACATACTTCATTGAGACACCTCGGCTGCAAATTTAAAATTATTAAGGTGGAAAAAGTCAAGCTGAGCATACAACAGTAATAATTAACTCACCAGAAGTATATACATTTTTAATTACAATCATATTAAAATAATTTCCAAATTGTCTTGTTAAAGTGATTGAAATGTCAAGCCACAAATTGAAGGATTTATAGAGAAGAGAGAGAAAATTAAGAAATTAAGAGAGAAAATACCCTATTTCAGAAAGCATTTTATACAATCATTTTTCAAATGTGATCCCCAGATAAAGGAAGGAGAAAGAAAGTACTCTGACTATAGTTTAGTTCATAACTCTTAAATGATGTGACTTCTGCCCTTTTCAGTCAATGGCACACTAGTTATGGAGAACTGACGTTCCCATTTTCAAATGCAATAGTAAGAGGCTGCCTTCCCCTGATCTTTATGATGCATAATGTAAGAAACAGCTACGATTACGTCTCAGCCAAAGATAGAGATGTACATGTTTTAAGCAGCTGGTCAAACACTGCATTTCCAGACACTTTATTCAGTACTTTGAAATTGTAAACATGGAAAGAGCAAAACATTGTTTTTTTTTGCAGTGTGTTACTTAAAAGGAAATGAATTTGGTAAATTATTTATATCATGGCCAGGAAGGAGACAGTTCTCAACTCATTTTTATACTGAGGGTATTTCATTGCTTTCCAAAGTAGAATTCCCTTCTCTTATTCATACCACATTTGAAGTTTTATAGAGTATTAGTAGGATCACAGTCTATGTGCTATGCCTGGAAAAGCCCAAGCCATAGATAAAAAAATAATAATAATAATAAAAAATAAAAAAGAAATAAAAAATAAAAAAATTAAGAAGTGTATCCATGTAAAAAATGTAGAAATTGTCTCCAAATGTATTTTGATAAATCAACTTGTCTGCTGCATTTCACTGATCCATGGTGACCAAGAAATTAATTTGACCTTTTAGTTAAAATGGAAGCACCTGATAAAAGAATACATATAAAACTGATAAAAATCAGTGCTATGACAGTGTAAATTAAGTATAAAGGACGCTTTAATACTTCTGCAGAATATTCATATTGAGTAACTTCCAGTTTTTGAAGAACATTAAAGTATGCCTTTAAGTTTGACTAATACACTGGAAAAAGAATGAGAAGCAGAGCAAGTACTAACTCATAATACACTATTTTACAAAGGTTTTATCAATTTCTTAAGTTTAGATAACATATCACACTTAGAAAACGTTCTCCGCAACTTATACATACCACAAGGGTTATACTTCAAAACAGAAGCCTATATGTATGGCATTGTTTGGAGAAAGTGATTGTAATCCAAGACAAAACATAAAAATTCCTTTGAAAATGTATTTCAAACTCATGTTTTCATTGCTGTGTTAAAAAAAAAAGGAAAACAACACAACAACAAACCATACCAAACAAACAAAAAAATGAAACCCAAAGCGTAGTAGAGTAAACGGATCACAAAACCTACACAGATCTTTATCAAAACTAAAAAGAAGGAATACCTTTTCGCCTTTTGACCCAGCAGGACCAGGATGCCCCGGTCTTCCCATGGCTCCCTGCACAATACAGTATCGGGTTATATTAGTTAAGAAACATCCCAAAACTACAATTTGCACTGCAGCTGAGTTTTTAAAACTTGTACTTTTTGAAGGTCATTTAAAACTAAGTACACTTTTCCTCCAGGTTTCAGTATTTCTCTTCTCTGTCTGATACAAAAGCTGTATCCTACTGATAAGCTCTGTGAAGGGTAAAACTTGTATTTGTGGTTGTATTTTCACCTTGTACAGTCTAAATCCTCTGCCCCTAACTGGTACCTCTGATACTGCGAAGAATCATGCTTTACTGCTAAAATGTTAATTTATGTATTTCACATTAAGCTTCCTAAATGTGTTGCAATTAGAGAAGCATTAGTACTGTCAGCAACGTGGGATTAAGCAATGACCACAGTAACTAAAATGATCTCTCCTAAAAGCCAAAAGGAGGTGCAATAAGATAAGAAGTTCTGATACGTAATTATAGCAAACTTTGTAGAGAGAAATTAGACAACAAATGATACCACATGCTTACAGACGGTCCACTGGGTCCTGGTACACCGGGCAGTCCAGGAACACCTTGAAGGCCCTGAAAATTAAAACTGCATATGTCAATTTCTTATCCCATGTTATAGCTTCAAAAACTACTTATATTTAGCATGTCCATCACTATTATAACAATACTGAAGCACATCTTCATCTACAGGTTATTATTATTTTTAGGAATAAAAACAACATACACGTACACGAGGATTTGAGACGTCTGCATACTGCAGAACACTTTCCTCTGATCCACTAGGCTTAGTCAGGTGAAATTTTAGCTACATGTCTGCCACGTATGTATATCTAAGCTAATTGCTCTCGATTCCCCCTATAATCCATAAGGGGAAGTAAGCTCCACCCAACATTAGATAATGCAAAATACTGCACTTATTTTAAATTCAGTCTCCAAACATTTTCTTATTTCCACTTAATAGTAATTGCTGAAATTACTATTCCCATCAAAGTATTTGCCTTACAGAATATTTCTCAAAGTGAATGCTAAATAGGAAGCACAATCAAAGCAAATACCTTATAAAAGGAAATATTTTGTCAAAACATTTTGCATTTACCTTTTTATTGCTCTATCTTGTACTCTTAAAAATTATCATTTAAATGTATGCAAGGCTTTAAAATACACAAATGGGCAAAAACCTTCACACAAATATGAAATGTTATTTATTTTAATAATAGCGCTTAACCTTGCTGAAAATGTAAATTCAAGGGCTATTTGTAGTAATACATGACTATCTCAGCAGTTTTAAAGAAATGATTAATATTCTATGCACTTTTGTCTTGGTCCAGCTTCAGATAATAATGTAATGGCTACATAAATGAAGTAATTTTACCTCATCACCCTTTTCTCCAGCAAGTCCAGGAAATCCACGTTCACCTTTGCTTCCCTAGGAAAACAACATTCAAACAAATGCTTTTTCTATTAGAAAACGATGAATTTCATGCTACGGAGGGCATGAAATTTTATGACCCGCATTTAATATATATACAAGTCATTAAAGCAACAGTGTTTAAAACAAGAAAGAAAAAAGCTCAATGCTACCCGTGAGTTTTAAAATGTGCCTCCCAGAGGTGAAAAGAAAAGAGTGTTTTTTACCTGATAGGTAAACTAGCCTAAAAAGACTGATGGAATTACAGTCTGGTCTTATGAATACTGAAGAGTTTAAATGCTTGCCCACATGGAGAATGTATACTTTCAAGTAATTTAGCTCTACTATAGGAAATGTATTTGCCACGCCATGTGGCATTTTATCACATTACAGTAAAACAGAATTTTGATTGATGTAAGTCAAAGTTCAAGTCCCAGTGAAACTGCTGAGTTAGTCCCACAGGGAACAATTTGCAAAGGCACAGAAGATCCAGTTGTTACTCACTTGAGAGAGATGAGAAGTTTCCTTCTTTACTGCAAGATTCCTGCGTGACTGACTCACTTAAGCCTATAGATGGCAATGCACTACTGGACAATTAAAACTAAGTTTAACTAACAAGACACAGAAAGAGCTATACTGGCTTGGGTCTCAACTCCCAAGCCATTTAGCTCACTTCCCAGAGTAAAAGGGCACACTAAGACAGGAAGAGGACTGAACTGCAAAAATGTCAGAACCTTTAAGCTACTCAAATGCTACAGGAACAGCGATCAGATGAGAAAAGTTAAGACTTCTTTGACAGAAAAATCTGGCTTTTGATTTTTAACAGCAGAGCTGAATAAAATATGCTCTTCAAAAACTTACCTTTGGCCCCTCTCTACCAGGGATGCCTGGAGGACCTCTTGTGCCTGGGTCACCCTAAGGAACAGACACAAAGCAAAGTGACAAACAAGCATTTTAGTGACAGGGTCAGAAGATCTGAACTTTGCAAGCACACTTTCCTGCCATTGTTACCATCCATAGGTGACTCTTCCATTCATTCTCATGGAGACCAATTCAGGTTCACTAACTCAGTCATTTTTTGCAAACATTTTATATGCTAGAGTTAGAAGCTTAGTATCAGTACTTAAATTAAAGCCAACCTTTCTAAAACAAATTGGAAGAAACAAGTTAAAAAAAAAAGATAAAATAAAGCAGATACAAGTTTGAACATATAGTCTATAGGTAGAATAATAGAATATAGAATATAGGTAGAATAATGTTTGAATGCAGAATTTTAGTTAAATTGTTTCCAAGGCTCCTTGATGAGATGAGAGAGTTGCAGCAAAAAGAAATCAAATTTATAGCAAGTTAACTTAATTACTGTTATTGCTAATTCCTAACTTTCCAGTCTTAATCAGTTTTATGAAATAGTAACACTATTTCTTTCAAAAAGAGATACCAATGCATTTTCCGAAATCGAAAAGGAGGTGTTCTAATATCAGTTTTACATTTTTGAAAGTGGATAGATGCAGACTGAACACAAAGAAAAAACTTTTGTTGAAGAGGCACTAGAACAGGCTGCCCAGAGAAACTGTGGATGCCCCATTCCTGGAGGAATTCAAGGCTGGATTGGATGAGGTCCTGGGCAGCCTGATTTGGCGGCTGATAACCCTGCCCATGGTAAGGAGAGGTGGAGCTTGATGATCTTTAAGGTCCCTTCCAACCAAAACCATGTTATGATTCCATTTTTCATTCTATAACCTCTGAAAACGTTTACCTTCAGTATGGTACCCATGTCTCCCACTAGAGGCAGTGCAATCTGAAATTACAGAAGACATTTGCAGTTAATCTTTTACACAGTGTTACCAATTCAAATAGTTACTGATTTTTTCAAAAGTTTATATGGCAACTCATATAGCTGATTACAAATACATTGGCTGAGATAATTTTTCTATGAAAACTCTAAAACTCAGGGCATTCCACATAGTTTTAAAATGTTAAATATCACTGTCAATCCAATCTACCAATGTAATTTTTTGGTACAATTTGAACAAAGTTGACATAACTCTTGTCCAGAAACCAGTAAATTCTGTTTTCAAGTAATAATATGTAATTGTCTTTATAGCATACCAGCAATAAACCATCCTTACTGGAAACTTTCACAACCTCTTCTCACCTATTATTTTCAATGTTTTCTTTCTGCTTTCTCCTGGGCTTTGACTCTAATCTGAACTAGAGTCTGAATTGTGGAGATGACAAAGCTAACTTCACTAAATTAGCTCAGGTATTGAAAATAGTCCAGCTACAGCAACATGAGCAACATAAGTAATTTTTTATCCTGCCTTTAAATATTAAGAATCAGTGCAAAAGTCTGTGATTCCACAACCAAATTACTAACAATACTAAAGATAATCCATTTAAAGCTCAATCAATAGGTTAACACTATGCTGCAATATATCTGTGCCCTCAGATTTCCAAGTGCTGTCATTAGACTTACATTTAAAGACTTCCTATAAAATCTGATTGAGCCGATTACTCACAAACAGACTTCAATTATCAGTGCTCATTTCCTCTTGCAAGTGCTAAAACAAAAATAGCCCTGGGCACATCATAAAATTAGACACATTCAATATTCATTACTGCTTTTGTTCAGGTTGCTTCAATCACAGCCATGTCTCACAAGAAAAATAAGCACTTTGGTAGCATATTAGAAAAATGCTGGCTTGGTAGCAATGGGTGTCAAACATCAGTTCAAGACAAGAACTGCTGAATATACCCAATTTAAGTATAATCAGCAATAGATTATTTACTCCATTTGAAAGCATGCTGAGAACTTTTACTTTAGCTGCTGTACTATTTTAAGACGCAGGACCCAAGACATGCAGTTTGACAGGGTCCTAAAATTCAGCTGTCAGGGCACACCAGTTAAGAGAGTAGGTCCACTGCCCTTGTGACATAAGAGTTCGTGTGCTCTGTAAATATAGCTCGTCCAATGTAACTGCACACATAGTGTGAAGACATAGCTGCATATGTTGAACTCTGAATAAGTGCATGATATATACTGGGCTTTCAAAAAGTTAAAATGACCCTAATTTCCCAGACTTACTTCTGCTTGCTACATCTTCCTTGAAAAAAAATGTTCTCTTCAAAGAGAAGAGTACTTCAAGAGCAATAAAACCCATTAGTAAGTTTTAGCATTCAGATCTGTTGTTTAGCAGTGGCATCAGATTTTTCACTTACCTTTAGTTTACAGGGCACTGTGCCTTCCAGAACCTATTCTATTTATGGATTTTGTTTTTCATATTAAGTGCTCTAAATTCATTGTCTCAAGTTTCACCTTGTTGACTTCAAAATGTCTCTGAATTTTAGACTTTGGATACATCTTTAAAGAGCTAAGCATCTTCTCCAGTCCAATTGCAGAATTTGTATCTACTTATCCAAATAAAACTAAAACACTGAAAAGAACTGTGCATGGGAGAGACCTCTCTTTCAGAGTTCTACAATATAGTAGACAGTCTATAATAGTCTATTAGTATAGTATATATATAGTATATATAGTATAATAGTCAAATAGTCTGCTGACAGACATTCATATCCATATTTTTGATAAGCACTAACTATCCAGCAGTTACTTCCAGAGCATTTTTTGCTTCCTTATCATGAGGATAGTTTCAAAGTTTCAAGCAGGTCAAGATACATAATAGCACTATTTCCCTCTTTCCCAAGAAAGTTAACCTTTCAGAAATGGAAATATGATTTATTCCATGATTGATTCTCAACAAAACAATGCCAGCATTCTTGCAATGCCACATTATCATTCTTATTAGTATTTAAAATTAATTTAAATATATATATATTTAACGCAATCAAGCTTGTCTCAACTTATCTATTACACTCAGTTTCCTCTCTTATTCCCCTTTAATGAAGATATGTTCTCTGTTCACACCTCTCCATTCCTCAAAAACCTCATCTTTCTCAAAATACTCAAAGGTAACTGCTAATCCTTTATAGACTTCTTTGTTCATCCCTCAGGTGAATTTTACCAGCTCTTCATGCTGTAACTAAAAATCTGTAGCTTATTCTTTTTCTATTATATTAACTAAAATCAATATAATGTATTTTCCAAAATGCAGGGTTTTTTTCAGTGAATGGTGAAAAGCCACTGAATTACTCAGCTTTCTCTGCAGAGTCTGTAAGTTGATCTCCTTGATCATTAATTAGAAGACTGGACTTGTCATTCTAATTACTGCATTCAGAGTGCATGTTTCTTGGTTTTACATCCATTCCTAACAGAAGATCACTTATATCTCAATCTTTCTGACTTGAGTTCTATTTCCATACTCACCGCTAGTATTAAACCTGCTTTTACTTGATGATCTTAGTTCTTTGGGAGCTACTGATACTGTCAAGTGCCTTTTAAAGCACTGGAACTGTTGCTGCTGTATGTTCAAGGACTGCTGCAGACATGATTTAAATGGGGAGAATGGTCCAGCCACGTAGTCAAAACTGTACCATAGAACCAGAAAAGGCTTGCTGCATTGACTGATGCTAATCTCAGGAGCCAATGGCACCATTCTGAGCCCTGATGATCATCAACACATGCATAATGGCTAGTTCCTAGTCTTCCTCCTTTTTTTTTATAAAGTCATTCTCTCTGAGACAAAATCTTTGTGTGATTTTGAGACTAGATTATTCTTCAATAAGCTCCTTGCTCCCAGTTCTTAGACATACATGTGGACTGCTGTGCATGTGTACCATCAAATGTTTAATTGAAAGTACTGTTTATTTTACTGTCTAATGCATTCCTGCAGCCGCTATAAGCTCTAAGCCCTTCACAGACTGTCAGTAGTCTGCAGACCAGCTTGGAAATCCCTGCATTAGATTTACATCTCTGAACACTTGGAGATGTAAAACACTCAAAAGACATAAAGCAAGTCTCTTCATCTGAAGAATATGTATGATAGTCAGGTATATGAAGAACCGCTAGCTTAAGCCACAAACAGACTGAGGCTACCACCTCTAATTCTGTGAAAAGGACAAATTCATGCCTTGGCAAGGAAAGAAATTTTGCCAAAGAATATAATACAGTTCAAATGTGAGGCTTTATCTATTTATATATCTATACATATATCTCAAATAAGCACTATTATCACTGTACATCACTTTTTTTTTTTAATTACATCTTTAACTAAATATCAAATCATATTAAACCAAGATCACAGGTGAGTTTAGTAATCTTTTCTAAAAATGTAAGCTCTGGTTTTGGTTTGGTTCTTCCAACCGTGGCTTTTATTTTGCTAATGGAATATATTCTAAAAATAGCTTGGGAAAATAGGAAAATGCCATTTGGCATCATAAAAGCCTCTGTAAGCATTTGTATCTAAACAGAAGTTTGCTTTTTGAAAGCTCTGAATTAGCTGTGGGGGCTCAAGATAGGAGCAGGAACAATGACTGAAGAGTCTCCATTTGTGAACTTAGCAAACGTGCACGTGGGACACTCTTGACTGCCACGTATAATACTCAGTAATCTCTAAGGGTACCATTTGGCCTGAGGCGGATGTAGACCTTTTGGATCTTGCAGTGTTGGACTTTACAAAATCATAAAGCTGTAACACTGATGCATGTAATATCCAAGAGGAGATGAACTTCTAAAGTATATCAAAGGATCAGAACATTTTTTTCCCCTAAAACTTCGTTTTTCATTATTGTTAGAGGGAATTTATCACATGAAAGACTGACATCTCAGAATTTCTAGGAAAATTAACATCTTCCTTCAGTGGCATAATAAAATCTGTGATTCTGTGAAATTAGCTCCAGAATATGAATTTTTTTTTCATTCTTCTAAAGGAAATAATCAAGGCCTGCTTCTGAAAATTTGCATTATACAGAACTGCTTCTGAGGCTGAGGAACACGGAGCCAAGTTACAGCCCAGCGGAAATGCTAGCATACAAACATTCAGATAAGATCGGAAAACAGGGCATTCATCCCGTTAAAGTCATCACAACACTAATCTATACAGCAACACAACCATGTAGAAGAAAACAACAATAACAACAAACGATGTAATCCTTGAGTAATCAATTTAATCAATCGGACTTTTAGGCTTGGCAGGTTATCTCCTTTAAAATTAAAATATTCTCACCAAAACAACTACACAAGCTTTGCAGATATACATACTGGATCGCCTGGAGGGCCTGGTAGTCCTGGCTTTCCATCTCTTCCTGGAGTACCCTAGAAAGAAATTGAAAATTTGTCAGCCTTAAATCACTGACACGGGGTATATTACTTTTACTGCACATACACAGGTACTTACATTAATACCGGGGGTACCTGGAGTTCCTGGTAATCCTGGAGGCCCTCTGGGGCCCTAAAAGCAAGAAATGTCTTTTAAGATTTAAGAACACTTTTACTGTAAATCTCTCAAAAGTAATGGTTTTGTTTTGTTTTGTTTTTATGTTAAAGAGAAAGCTTGTATCCTACCTGGACACCTGTTGATCCAGTTGGCCCTATAGGACCCTATAAGAAAGCATCATATAATCAGTACCTACCCTTTCTGGGACAAGGGATTAAAAAATACTCACTGTGGGATAATGACTCAGTTCACATTGCAAGAAACACTGGTTGCAATGTTTGGCTTTAAATACAGATCTAATTTTGCCTAAATTAGAGAGATCATGATTTTGCAGAGGTACAATTTTAAGGGCAAGTAATAGCAAATAAGAATGATCAGTAATAAAATGTTTTCAGTGATTCATGAGAAAACAGACTGTTGAGTAAAGAATAATTGGATGATTGAAACATAAATGGGTCAATTTTTAATTGAGATTGAAAATACGTATCTGAATGAATTATTTTAAATTATATTTAAATTAAAATTTCAGCATGAATCTCCAATCTCCTTTGTCACATTTTCTCCCTGTATCTGAGTCCTGTCAATAAACTGAAATGTATTGCTTGAGTATACTGGCCTAGACTGAAGAGAGATCACACAATTCACCACAGTAGAACTCATGCAATAACATCTTGAATCTCTACGAGTACTTTTTTTATTGAACAATCTGCAGACACTGTAGATGTTATATTACTTAAAGGCACTAGAAAGAAAGAAAACCGAGAAACAGGCTAATTACTTGAAACAGTTACTACAAGATTTATTTAGTTTGAATTCTCTAGATACCAACTTGTTTCGTGTTTGAATTTAAACTGCATCGAGATGCATGAGGAAAGTTGTACAAAATCAGAACTTTACTATTTCCTGACATAATGCCTGGACATTGTAAGGTTCCTGTTTATAAACAGTAGACATAAGCTTGTAAGTATCAGTTATCACAAGTGCAAAAGCTTGAAGGAGCTGATGCAAAGCCTCCCACATCTTTTCCATGTGTATTTGCCTCTCCAGTACTGGCATGGGTTTAAAAATGCCATCATATGCAGTGCATAATAAACCTCTTCTCTTGTACCACTACTCACACTGAATTTCGCTGACAACTGCAAACTATGGTTGCTTAGAAATAAGCACAATTAGTCTGAAGGTGTGTCAACATCATTACTGGTTTGCCAGTGAAGTAGTCATTGATTCTCTCATTTCTCTAGGCTTATGCTTTTCAGTGAGCACTAGATCTATGTGGGTCTGGATAAAGGGAAAAGTTGCTGAGCTGTGAATCGAGTCAGAATGGAGTTCATGTTACAGTTTCTCAGTGATGCACAGTGAGAAGCCCAAATTCTGGGCACTGTTATACTTACTGGTGATCCCTGAATGCCTATTCCAGGAGGCCCTATCTCGCCAGGGGCTCCTTGTAGACCAGGCAGTCCTCTTTCTCCCTAAGAAGATCATGAGGCTTTCAGTTAAAACAGGTCTGAAAATGCAAACCAGTTTATTATCCTGTATTTTCAGAAACAGTAATAATTTTTTATACCTTTGGTCCTCGTGGACCTGGGTTTCCAGGAATACCAGCGGAACCCTAGGAAAAAAAAAAAACAAAAAAGAACACAGCAATAAAAACAAGAAAACACAAATTATGTTTTGAAATGAAAGAGAATAGGTGAATTTTATGGTCAAAACCACTCAGCCTTTATAAGTAAACTATGGTAGATTTATGTATGCCTTTCTTGTTAATAGTACTGTCACTAGTATCACTTGTAGGTCTTGCACTAACAATACTATATATTTTAATATACTCACAATAACACTACAATATATATTTCAAGTTTGAAATTACATCTGAAAATTACTTGTTCTTCTTGCATTGATTTCATTGCACAATGAAAGTTCTTTAACAGTTATCCCTGCAAGAAATAAAGCCATAGAAACTTTTCCAAATCACACTTACTGGTCTTCCAGGCAGACTTGGTCCAGGAGGCCCCACCTCACCTTTTGGACCTGGGTGTCCAGGTGGTCCCATAATCCCACCAGGGTCACCCTACAAGATAAATATGAATCATGAATCAAAATTATCAAGATTATCCTAGAATGTACCAGTACTGTGAGAAAGATTGGAGGAAAAAAACACGCAAAGCTTTATACAGCTCTGCGCTTCATAACCTACAACTGTAAGTAAGTGAGGCTTTGCAACTATCAGAATCATTACCATAGATTTATAAAATTTATCACATTTAATTCCACAGAGGTTCTGCTTCCTGCATCTATAAGAACTCAGCTCTCAGGAGGTAGAAAAATCCTGTGTGCTGTTCTCCTAATGCATTATTCACAGGCATCAACGAACTTCTGAAAGTGCTACATACGGATGTATGGAAAACATATTTAAAGCCTCAATTTTCTTTCAGAAATATATTTCCTTCAAAAAGTTACAGAAAAAGAGGCATGGACCATAGCACCCATAATAGTAACCAACATTTTCCTCAATTTTCCATGCCCGTAATGTATCTGATCTACATTTCTTTGTCCCCAGCTCCCCACAATGCAGGTTGTCACTAAGCCCTGATGACTTCTCCATTGTAGGAATATCACTCACTCCCTCTTTCTCTATCCCTCTAACCTGTATTCCTGTTCACACTTTTGTTTCTCATTTCAAAGCATGCAGCATATCTTGCTCCAAATTTCTACAGCTTCTCCTGCTTACACACGTAAATCTGTGCTCTTTATTGTGTTGTCCATGCTGCTGCATAATTGTCTGTGGTTCTTCCTGATTGCACTACTTCCCATCTTGAAAGATTAGTATGCTTTTTATTATTATTCCACAGATATTTTCCCCACCTGCCTTTTCACCAGCTTGCTTTTTTTCTTGAAGTTCTTAACTGATTTTATTAATTTCCTCTGTATCCCAAGATGTATAAATATCATAACACTTCACATAGCTCACAGTGTGCCTGCACAGTGTCTTTTCTCCCCCTCTCTACATGCAACATATACACACATAACTCTTGCTGATGTAGCTGAATTCCAACCAAGAGGCTGTCTACCCAGCACAATACAGTGCCATAAAGAGATCCCAGACTTGGCTCAGGTCTGCCTCAGTGCTCTGCCAAGATGAATAAGTCTGGCCATGAAGCATGATTTTAGACATTAGCCTCATTAGGACACAACACTGAGAGGCTATTCTATCATCAGAACTTAAACTGGTATTTCTGCATGGCACATTTTTATTGTAAGACTCCAACTTAACCTCTCTTGAAATAATACTTAAATTACGAATCTGAAGAGCAATTGGGTTGACAAACTGGCTTGCAATATAACCAAAGACATGGTAGTTGCTGCTCGTACATTTCTAAATCAATTCATAAAGCTGCTGCAAAGATACACTACAGGTGGATTGAAACAGTCTTCAGAAGACAGTCTAATAGGCTCTACTATACCAATCTTAATTAAGAACAGTTAGAATATACCTTTTCTCCTTTAGCTCCTGGCATTCCTGGTAACCCATGCTCTCCTGGTAAGCCCTGGAATTAATACAGTAATAATAAAAATAATAAAATATTTAAGTGTATATATATAAATAAAATTGAACATTTTCATATCTGTTCTCTTCAAATCTAAAATTACAGATGAAAATGAGCTTAGACTAGATTATTTATTGTACATTAGTACTGACCCATAAAGAGTATAAATTAAATAATGCTTCATTAAGAAAATTTATGAATAATTTCTTCTTTAAACCAATATTTAATAATTAAGATTATTTCTTAGGCCTTTTCAGGGCAGAATTGCAAAGGCTTTTTTTTTTCTTTTATTTCAAAATGTTGTCAAGACTTGAAAACCAAGCATTTTTCAAGAGAATTGGTTGTAGATACAAACTTGAGTTTTAAGTAACAGATGTGTCTTATCTTTTTCGACCATGAAGAAGTGCATAGTCCATGATGCAATCTTATCTCTTAAGAGCCTCAATAAATAAATCCTGCACATTCTTTCATAATTTCTAAATCTTCCTGTGACTTCTCACATTTTAACTTCAGTATCTTCTGTTGCCCTTTTATCAAAGATTTGTTATAAATACAATGAAATGAGATAAAATAAAACAAACAAACTATTCAAATACTTTGGAAGGTTAAACCAATAGCTGATTCTCTTACTATGCTTGAATAGATACAGAAAACTTTTCTCATTACTCTTCTACTTTATTTCAGCCAACTATTGTATCAAACATTTTTACTTCCATAGTAAATATCAAAAACTGACAAAATCGAACAGTCACATCTCAGCAAGTTGTTTAAATGCAAATGGAAAATAGCCTTTCTTAGAAGGACACAGAAATGAATATTGCTTTTACTTTTTTTCACAGTGGGAAACATAGATTTATAAACATCTGCATATGAAGCATGAGGACATGTCCATGCCAGCAGTAAGGATTCAACAGTTATGCTCACTCTCTCTGTTGTATTCTGTCCTTAATACAGACAGCTACTTGTTTCAACCAGTTCTTCAAAATAAAAGTGTAAGAAAAAAAAAAAAAAGATACCTAAAGATTATTCTGCTTATACCAAATCATTAAAAGAATATCCGAAAGTTTAATTTATCAACTATGGAGCAGACACTGTGTCCGTGTACATGTACACACTCCTCCTGGAGGATTCCCCTTAAAAGGCTGTGGTCTCATGGTTCAAAACCTCTGCATCCTGCTTCTGACATCACTAGACAGCCTCTAGTAGATCTGGATATTGGGATTTAGAATCATAGAATTGCTCAGCTTGGAAAAGATCTTCAAGATCATCAAGTCCAACCACAACCTAACTGGACTACCCTAACTCTAACAACTCACTAAACCCCTGAGCACCATATCCAGATGGTTTTTAAACACATTCAGGGATGGTTTCTTTAAGTACAGCTGAGATGAGAGCTGTGCTCCCACAAGGAAGGTCCAGGCCCTGAAAGCTGTTGCTGCTCTTCACCTTCCCTT